>JAQFZE010000353.1:0-28635 GCA_034695245.1 Dicyrtomina saundersi | reverse complement strand
GTTTATAGTAGTAGTAATTTCCACATACCCTCATCGTATTTATCTCCATTGAATATTCTTAAAGCACTCTAGCAAAATATTAACAAACGAACTTCTTTTATCTTTTAACGATCATTCATGTGAACTCAATAACAACAACAATACTAATTAAAATAAATCAGAATCACATTATCTCTACATAGGCATAGGATCTCCTTCACTTCAGATTTATAGACAACATACGAATAAATACAAAATAACAAACAGAAATCAAGAATTTTTATTTTGAAAACATTGACACTTCGCTAAAATTCATGATCAGAAATGGTTGCTTTGTCACTCACTTTCTCACTTGCGTAATATTATTGTTGTATGTACTGATAGACTGAAGAGATATTAAACTATATAGACAACCACCCAATTCAATCAAGTATTCATATTATTCATTCCATACCATATACCAAGACATCAAATATTCGAATCCAGTCATACTTACGTTTCAGAATTGTAATAATTGTTTTTAATACGCTGTCTCTCTCTCTCATTTACTGTATAGTGTACGGGTTTAGAGTTCATCGTGATCTGGTTCATCTTCCTCATCGTCAGCCTCGGCGTCCTTGGGCTCTTCTGCGGCGGGCTCCTTCTTCTTCTCTTCTTCGTCTTGAGCTTCCTTCATTTTCTTTTCAGCCTCTGACTGTCCTAATACTCGGTCACGGTCTTCTTTAGCCTCATCCAAAGAGTCACTAATGATGATGTTATCGAAGATGGTTCCAGACTTAACTTGCCACAAATCAAGACCAAGACCGCTGATGGATGGGTAACGGTAGATTTCACTGTCAGCGGTGTATTCAGGGTTTTCAATTTCTGGGTGAATCCATGGTCCCTTGTAGGCTGGGTTGTCAATCTAGATTTTTAAATTTATTTTAAGATTACATAACTGAAATATGTAAGAAACAAAGAAATAACCAAACATTCAACAGCTACCACAAATAGGATGTAGCATCGAATAGACTTATGCATATATATTTACCTGCTTGGGTTTCCATTCTCCCTTGAAAGCTGGGTTATCGATCTGTGGGGGTTCCCATTCACCGTCCATCTCATCATCCCAATCTTCAGGTTTCTTGGCATCTGGGTCTGGAATATTTTCTGGCTGCTCCCAATCTTCGGGCTTGGTGTCTTCTGGATCATCGATGGTAGCACGGTCATCCCAATCTTCAGGTTTCTTGGCTTCGGGATCCTTGATTTTCTGGGGTGGCAAGAAAGACCAATCTTCCTCCAAAGATCCAGACTGAACCTTTTCTCCGTCGATAAGGACTTGGTAAGTGTTGTCTGGCTCCAGAATCAAAGTGTAAACGTGGGTGTAAACATCATCTTTACAACGGATGTCCCTAATCACAAAAAGGATTTAATTAGTACTGACATTTAATAGCCAATTCCATTTTTTCTGGGTATGTGTAAGCACACCAAAACATAAAATACAATTTAGCAAGACATTCCCATTTCCCAATTCTTTCGAGCTGAATGCATCATATGGGTACTACTCCTTCTACTTACTTGTTGATTAAATGATTCTTTCCCTTGTAGCTGAAAATGACATGGACTTTCTTAGTTCCAGGACCGCAAATGTCCGGGCCAAACATAATCAAGTAAGGAGATTCACCGTGCATCTCTTCTGGGTTGAAGGCAGCATCGAATACCTTGAGGTATCCACCACCACAGTCAATATTTTGCTCGTGCTTAACTGAGAATTGGAGGACCAAAGTTTTCTTTTCATTTGAGAACTCTGGGAATTTTGTACTGACGGCATAGAAATGAGCATCTTCTGATGTTTTAATTCCTGTAAACGAACATTTAAATAATGGGAAATTATTATAAGTTATGAATGCACCTCATGTGAATGTGAACTAGAGGCACTGAACTGCAAGGTATCGCCTGAGGCTATATAGATAGTGCTATAGCCACGGTATGGCTAAAATCATGAGAAGGTGAAAGCACTCTAAGCTGTAGTATGTATGTATCTCGTGCAGCCTCCATCGCACCGAGTACACCCATACTGTACTTTGCAAAAGGCAGTTCAACATTCTCGATTCATCCCTGTTGGCGTTGGCAAAATTCCACTGTCAATTCAAACTATCAACTATTGCATAAACGGCAGTAGGAGTCAGGATGATGAATGCCGGACGGGTTGAATTATGCCTTCTGCAAAGCTAATTATGCACTGATATGAATGACAGCAACCTCACTAGTCAGTGTAATCAATCGTCTTCAGTTCACCAGCAAAACTATTGCTATTTAGCCAATTACCGTTAGAATGCAATGCAATACTTCGAAAATGACTTTAGATAATCCCGAAAGATATCAAATAATGATTAGAAATATATTATTGGTCCATCATGTGACTCACCTTTATCATCTTCGTTGCCGTAGAATTTACCAGCTGTCAGCTCAAATTTTCCAAAAGTTTTCCCGTCATGCTTCGAGGTTGTCCATCGTTCGGCCCAGGTATCTGATTAAAAATTAAAAGTTGAACACGATTATTATTGTAGCAGTGCTATTAAATACATTAAGTAACAGCAACCATTCCTATGTCGCCTGCGCCCTCAAATTTCAATCAAAACGTCAAAAGAAATACAGTTTAATGACTAAATGAAATCTTGTCTCAAATAATTTTAAAAGTCAATACTAGGTGCTAGGCGACAGAAACTGAAAGTGCTTGACAGCATACATTATATACCGCCTTCCAAACACAATTACTGATTTACAATTTTCGTTAATATATATAAGATTATTTATTATAAGATAAATAAGGAGCCTTGTGAAAATTCTGTAAAAATATAATGAATACAAATTATTATTTTCAAACTGGGACTTACCATCGTCAAATTTTTCTTGGAAGTGAATCTCCGCTGAGATGAGCGGAAGACATAAGCAAGCTAATAACCACAATTTCATTTTAAAAATTTCTAATCACACACACTTAATAAACTAAAATAATAATTTGTTTTTTCTACTCTTGACGTAAGTTTACGAAAGTATTTCGGAAACCCAAGAAGCTTGCTCAGTGTCACCAAAGACTAGAAAATTGAAACTAAATTTCCCAATAGATTTTCACTCAGCTAAAAACGCCGGTGGATGGATGGATGAGGACCAGAGGAGACAGGACATGCAGGGAGTTAAACCCTAAGAACAATTTATTTACACGTACAACTTCTGTACATGTTCAATTCTGATTGGCTCACGCATTTCACTTTAACTTGATCTCTCCCAACCAATCGTATTCTAACACGATCCGAAATTGTTTCCTCCTCCCTTTCTGCAGGGTTACTTATTCTTCAGTTGTACTGCAGAAGTCGTCTCCCTATTTACATAGCCTTCTTTCGCGTCTCGCTCTTTTTTTCTGCGTCGTCAGCCTTTCGTAAACCCTGAACAGGAGACAGTCTGAGCCAATGAAATGTGAACACTGTATTATGATTCACTATTTGAATATTACGACAACGTGGATAAAGTATAGGAGTCTGGTCTACTAACTGGAGCCTGCGGTACTGTGAAAATTTTAGACAGTCATAAAATTACTAGTAGTAACCATTTAATTATTTCGATGCCATCATTTAAATTCATCCCTTAGCTTTAATCTCTAAACCCCCTTCACGTCGACGTGAGCATCATGTGATTTGCCTTCCTGGTAAAACTAATTAATTATAAGCTAAATCTACGTGGCCTATCCGTTTATCGTCTACCTCCAGAATTACTACAATTTTTTTTAAGTGCTGACAACTAAATGAACTAGAGTAAAGCTGTAATAGTAGTAGTAATAACTATTATTGTTACTGCCAACGCCAACCATTGCGTTGTTCTTTATTGTTATTTTGAGTTCATGGCATATTTATGAAAATTACTGTCGCACTTAGTGTTCAAAGTATTTTGAGCTTTAACTTTAAGGTTGTAGAGTGTTTGTCGTAAAAATAAGAAAGTACGTATACTCGTAATAAAAGCACTGTATTCGGTGTCTGTTGTTGTTGACAAGCAGGGATGAATTGAAATAGAATGCTGGCCTTTGTGTAGCGATGAGAAGGCTTGTTCCAGTTGTTTAGGAGAAAACAGTATTTTTGTGTTAGAGCGTGTTGATGACCTTTGTTCACATGAACGGATAAGAAAAATAAATAGTTGTATACTTTGCATTTTTTTAAACTACCAGTCAGTGTTGTACTGTACAACAATGAGTGTCATAATTTTTCGTTATGTATAGCTTTAGAGACATAGACGCATCGTCTAATAAATGCCCATTATCATTATTGTTTAACAATTCCATACAGGAATAATTATATTATTTGTGGATCGGGTGTTGCATGCACAGTGAAAAATTGTGAGTTTGCTAGTCGTTTGTTTAGTTAAAAATAGTATGGAGTCACCTTTGCTTTCACCTTTGATACTTGGCTCTCGTTTCCTATTTATTTTGTAGATTATGTGAATACAGACACTTTTTAAATACACTCCTTTTTAATTTTTTAAAAATATGGTTACTGCCATTGCAATCTGGGCTTACAAGAGATGAAATCTCAAATCCTTAAGGATTCTACCCAGTAAACCAAATATTATTTAAATATTATTATTGCATTCTTAAGAAAGACTGGCCTGATTATTCGTGTATATGTGTAATTATTCTATGATTCTTTAATGATGTTTTAGTTTAGTTATATGTCTTAAAAATGGTTTTATTCCTGCAAGTTTACACAATACTTTTTTCAGTTCATTAATAGCTTAATGTAGGCTTAATAGCATAGTATGTGAGTACAAATTTGCTAAAATGATGCTTTCGAAAGAATAATCTGCCAATACAGATTTATTATGATGTACCGTACCTGAAGACAATAAATGCAAATACAGTGGTGCGAAAGTGAGAGAAGTCCCTGTACTTTATGCTATGTGAGTACAAATGCTGGGGGGTTTTCCAGTAAAAAATTAACTGGAAATTTTGTGACGAAAGGTTCCTCGGCTTATTCCTTTTCCTTGATAGTTGAAGTTAAGATTGCTTCTTATATAGGAGAATAATAAAAAGTAATTTATGGCTCAACTCCATTACCGAGTTATAGTATACGAAGTTAAAGTTTTTGTACGAGGCTCTAATCACTGCATGTAGTAATCAGAAACTTTCGTAAACACGAAATAAAGCCGTCTATTGTAGTTAAGTAATGGAGACAGGAAAATAGAGTTGGACAGCATATAATTATTTTATATAAGTAGGAAACAATATTTTATGTTTATTGTAGTTAACTATAGTTAGTCGAAGTTGGTGCATCTATGCTTTGTTTGCACGTACAACTATACATCATTACATACGTGTGCTAACTTTGACTTTTTACTACAAGGCAAGGTAATCTCCAGTGCAATAATTTTTAACTTTAATATATTAGGCATAAATAATTTATTTTTTCTATTATTTTCTTGGCTTCTATTTCATTTGTTTCAATTATGCTGATGACAATTTCCTATTATTATTTATTGACATTTCGATATGCCTGTAGGATCCGAAATGTACATTCCCAATTGTTGTATGCCATATACTAACTCGGAAGAAAACTCAAACTAATGCGTATTAGCAGCATATATACTTAATAAGTTATTTTTATCTGTAAGCTATATATATCGCTTGTGAGATTAAATATGACATAAGTCGATCCGCAGTCCAACCTTAAAAGTAATGTGGCACAAGTCCAGCCATTTGTTGAATGCAGCCTGGCACCTTTCAAACAGTGTTTTTAAACAAAAAACTATTGCTTACAGTATTTTCAATAAATTTTAAAGTTATTTTATTAGTAATTTTTGCGATTTTTAAAAATTGTTTGACTTGTTTTAGATTCCAGTTAAGAAATGGATTGTGCCAAATTATTTTTAAGTTTCGACGTGCCACGGCCACATTGTATTTTCATAAGCATAGTTATTTAACAAAGATATTTAACATGCTAATTAAGTAAAAATTAAGTTTTCGTTATTCTTATTCCTACAGATTGTAATATTCTATTGGTTTTCATTCATGTTAGGGAAGAAGTACAGTTTAAACCACTTTTGACAATTTTACACACTTTTCTTTATTTCTACATGTGTTTATTTACTTACGATTAAAGTATAAACTTCTGTTATTATATAATTATAGTATGTGCATCACAGATCCCGCAAGCCATAAGGTACTGCACCTGTATATGGGCTTTATGTACACAGAAAAATGTCTCCTTCATTCATAACCTTATCATTATCACACTACTACTACAACTAAACTAGGAACCAGAATCACAGGATAAAGCAACAAAAGGAAAAGAAGATAGAACTCACGATCAAAAATGTGCCCATGGCCCGTGGTGCGGCCAAACTGGGCACTGGGCACTCTATTTTCAATAATAATACTCAATGTACTATTTACCTACTGCCTACTACCAAACTACACCAAATACGATCTGAATTAATACCTTAATTCTTACGTCATGGTTTTGTCTCAAAAACACTTGGCTTCTAATTGAACGAGACCAATCTCAAGAATTAAAATGTGATATCAGGTTATGGTGACTTTTGCAAAGAAAGCTTTAGGTCTATCACTATCATTAGCTCACATACACCATGTGCTGAGGTGCAGATGAGGAGTAAATTATTACATTGCATTGGTAAGGAAAGGAATACGGAGTTGTTAACCTTACTTTAGATCAGATCGCTAGGATGTCAGTAGCTCTTGTCGAAACTCTTTCAGGAATTTTGAATATATACTACTATATACTATGTACTTAAATAACGTAGCTGCTGCTACAAAAAAGTTGACTACCTAAATTAACGGCACTATAGGTACTGTATATCAGTATATCGTTTACGCCCCGCGTCCTTTTCAAATTCGGACCTCTCAGACCCACGTACTGCCATATAACAGTGCAGTGTATTAAATAGACCCGCGTACTATTTACATTTGGACCTCTCAGGCCCGCGTAGCATTACATACCCGCGCGCATATAATAGGATTTATGGTACCTATAGGGCAAGGGAATGTGTGAAGTTCATTTTGTAAAAAAAGAAAGTCTTTATAAGGAAGTTAATTACAGCAGTTAATTATACCATCCAACGTCGTCCTCGGTCTCGGTAAAGGAGATAAAGACAAATTTATTAAGCTGTACGTATTACGTATTATAATCATTATAAAAAATACTATCTACACGATACAGCGGTCTACCCTGCACTACTGAAATTATCCCACAATGTCATTGTACATCTGGTTGCTAGTAAATATGTACTAATATCCAATATAAAGAAAATTCCCCCCATAAATTGATGTATTAATCCTTTTATTCATAGTCGTGCGTAACATTTACATTCTAATCGTAAGTTAATAAAATGACTTGCATGGAAAATTAAAAAATATAATCAGGATTTTAAAGTTTAGAAAAAAGTCTTAGAGTCGTGCTTTATTCCACACTGCTCAATATACAATACTGCTTTTCTGCCGGTTTCGTTATAACTATGTATGTGCTGTCTGTGGTAAGTTCACTGAATTGTTGCACAATAGTGGTTTCAAATTGAGCAAAACCTTTATGTACTAGCGAGCCAGCAGCGTAATTACAGCGGTAGGTACTTTAATTTAGTTTTTTCATATTGACACAAATATATTATTGTACATAATTGGATGAACTATGGCATGGGTTGTTTCGTTTATTACGTATACTTTGTGCATTGAACCACATTCGATAAGTGACGTAAATCATAAAAATGTTATATTGACTTGTTCAAGAAAGTAATAATAATTATTGTCGATATTTCGATAACTTTGTTTATTGCAAATTGCAAATTACGTGTGTACTTCGGGCATCATTACGTAAGTGTATTCATGGACTATATTTTAAACATCGTCACATGTAGTCAGGACCATAGGGGTATTGTGTTAATAATTAATCCGCGTCATATCAATTCTTATCAATAATCACATTTAGTAATCAAGCCTATTCTAATATTCCACGTGTGTGTGATATTTTTTTAAACATTTGTAATATGTCAATTGTGAGATATAATAATCTGTCAAAAGTGAAATATAAGAATCAGTTGAAAACAAAATCGGGATAAATGACATAGGTACATTATTATTCAGATGTAGTGCACACAATCACAAGGTCAAAATCAAAAATGTGAATTTAAAAACTTCTCAATCATCGAAGCTGTCGATACTGTTTTAAAAAATATTATATTGTACATCATCTCCAACGCGAAACATTAATAAAGAACATAGCCTTGGTTTAAAGGAGGCAATGATTAAATCTGTACATATTATGAGACTAAAATTTATTTTTCAAGTTGCTATACCTATATCTCCTTTATTTTGTTCGCCTATCTCCAACCTTCGCCTAAATAAATGGCTAGTGGATCGTATTTGATCGTGCCGTAATGGATCTTATATGTATATCCGTATAGGATCTTCATAATGGCACATGGAAAAATCGTATCATACTTTAGAATAACTGAAATTTTAAAATGCCGGTTTTTCTCGTTCACTAAAATTTTCGCATCTATGTATCTATTATGCCGTTTTCTTCCTTGTTTCTTGTCCATCGTGGAATAAGCACATACAAATAAATATGTTTTGCTTAAAACTGTATTCAACATGAGAGAATTAACACTGTGAAAAGTATCTCGATTGTATCTACAGTTTGAGGAAATTCTCTTACATGCCTAATTTCAATGTAGAAGATGATAATGTAAGCGCCAAAATTGCGTAACGACCGGCTTATTCCATGCATATGTAGTAAACTATTATTAAGAGGTGACATGAACCGTCAAACGGAAATCTCTTAAAAGGGTGTTCTAGGTAGAACATATAAACCCAAATGAACTCAGACTTCTCAAACTTTTCCTATTATAAAAAACATTCATGAAATCGTAACGTGACTGGTTATATGTAAAAAGCTGTACATACCTGCACATTTAAAACAGTGATCATTATAGGGAGATGCCATACTCTTTTAATACAATAAATTTTGAGGGTACGGGGCTACTGGGCACTGGCTACGTATAGTTACATGTAAATCATTCTAATACAATATTTTGTACGGGATGCGGCTACTTAGGTACTTATTTTACGTTTAGGTAATCATACCGCTCTCTATCATATGAGTATTATGTAATAACGCGATATAGTTGATGGATAGTAATGCAATAGTGTAAGTTAGGTAGGTAGGTAGATATATATTTTCTACTCTGTGAAACCCTTTAGAAGCAGAAATTAATTCCCGAAGCATACAACAGTGCAGTGTTTTTTAAAATAATATCCCTGGGTGCATTTAGCTTATAGCATATGTGTATATAGTTTGTAGGCTTGTAGGACGTATAGCGGATCTTTATCACGGTCTTCTCTTCACACCACAAAAAATTAAAGAGCCTCGAGTGGTTGAATGCAAAATTCAGACTTAACTTTTACTATGCTTCAGAAACATCCGAAGATTCAAAGAGTACAGGTAGTGGAGAATTACTGAATGTTATAGCGTTAAAGCAGTTAGTAGTTTTCAATCATTCCCCGCAATTTCCTTTCAACCAAGAGTATTGAAAACTATAAAAGAAAATTACGAGAAAATTAAAAAGAAACTTTTTATTTAAAAAATTAGGTCTTTATTTCATTTCGTAGATATATATTGGGTCGGCCCATGGCCCATACAACCGTTTTAGTAATGTGCGCAGTTTTTAAAGTGTAATTTAATTAAGTACTTCGATAAAATTTGATTTAAAAAAAATATTATTGGTAATTTAAATCACACAAGTAAGAAAGTAGCTGAGATATAGGTATAGGTAGGTAGGTTAATATTTCATTCATTTCTTTTTTTAAATTCCCCATTAAATAAGGGCTACTGTACTTACTTACTTGTGAATAATTGCAACTTGCAACTAACCAAACCATTAAAGTTATTATACTTAACTGAAACGTGTTTTTAATTAGTACACATTTTTCATTCTTCCTACGTCGTCCCTATTTGCTATTGAGTTTCTGGCTTTGGCAGGACACTTTTGGGAATGGGATTACTTACTTAAATACACGATGTTTCAAGTTTGTGAGTGTTGAGTTTGAGTTATAACACACATTGGGGGATTCTCAAGTTTTTCTTGAGGCGATCGGAGTACCCTTCTTCCTATATCTCACATTTTATTGTCAGATAAAGTATAAACTGATGAGCGTTCTTTTTTTTTGGTTTGGATTTCCCTATGTAATTCTGGCTACGTGCATGTGCGTACATACGACTAGTTTATTATTTTTTCCTTCCAACTTGGAATCAGCTGTGCTGGGAGAGCTGCGGAGTGGCCGAGTCAGTGAGTCAGTAAAATAAAGTGAGGGAAGGTTGAGGAATATATAAGTGAGCCAAATAATAGAGAAAAGTTTAAGGTACAACAAACAACTTGTTTCGCATCTCGTGTGTTGTGTTTATTGTGATTTTTTTTTCGTTCCCTCTTGCTCATCATCATCATCGTCTCGCCTCCTGTGTCTATAGGCATATTATTTTGTTTGTCGTTTGTAGGTCAGTAAGTTGATTAAGTTGGACATTCAAGATTACTCAGTCAGTGAAAATATAAAATTTCGCAAACATTCTACTCTACTTTACGTCCGTCATTTTTTGGATCTCTCCATCTCTCTGTATTGGTTATTGGTATTTGGTACCTATTGAGTTTGTCATTTGTAGATCTCACCTAATGTTGATTTTCTGCAAGTTGTGAATTGATTGTGATTTTGTGATAACTGACAGCTGATAACTCAATTCGGTGGAGCTATTCATTATTCAGAATACGAATTTTGTTATTATTTTAGATCGAATACGTTACAGCTTTACACGGAGTCAACTGGGTTGATATGGTGTATTTGACTTAAGTTGTTTTTGTTTTTATTTCTCTTGACGAGAACATTGTAAAGTGACGGTTTATATATTGCATATTGGACTTGTTTGTGTGATATTAATATTCAATTTTTATAAATCATTGAAAATATAGTATACATATATTTATTTCCTCAAAAAACTTAAAATGGCAGTTAGTAGTAAATTTTTTATGGGTAAATCACCGATGGACACGAGGCTTCGAGTAATTTGTTTGACGTCCAGTTTGGCATCGATCGTATTCCTCCTAAGGTTGTACAAGAAGAGCCGGTTACGAAGTATTTATAAATCCATCTTTCGGAATCAGTTGTAAGTATTAAACAATTAATTTTGTTGTTTTGTACATTAATATGTTAATTTAATTATAAAGTAAGCATCTTGATAAGTTTGTTTAGTTTTTTTTTGTTACCTGTTACTTTATTTTTAAATTTTAAAGCAAAAAAGGACCAGAGAAAAATGACTTTCAATTGAAATTGAAGCAAATACTTCGTCTACTGATCCCAACTTGGACATGTCCTGAAATCGGGTACATGGGACTTACCTCCGTTGTTCTCGTAATTCGATCCGTTCTAGATGTATGGACGATTTATTTGGGGACATTGCTGGAGTCTGCAATCATCACTATGGACAACAAGCGATTCAATCACCATTTGCTCCAGTTTGCAATGACGATGCCATCGGTGAGATAATAATAATACATGTATAGTTATAAAATGTGCGCATTTTATTTTTTGTGTATATAACTGATCAAAGCATCATAGTGTAATCTCTTTCCAATCTAAGTAACTTTTGATAAAATAGCCGAGTGTGTTTTTTGAAGCTCTTATGGTATTTTGATTCTCTAAGCTTATGCTAAGAGTCTATACTACAATTTTTACAATTTCAGATATTTTAACGAATGCAGTAGCTTTTAATGAATTTTTAAAATTGTTAATATAATTCAATATTTTTGAGAAAGCAACATATAACATATTAGTCAGTGGTTTAAAATACAATGCCAAAAAGGATTGCTATTTAAAGTCCTACTATAACCGGCGTATTTTATAGTACGATTTAAAGCTGCAATTTAAAGTAGCAAAAGTTGTGACTTTTACTGATACGTTTGGGCTATCAACGAATTCTAAAAGGTTTTGATTGTATTTCTTTTCATCGTTTAGCTTAATAATGTGTGTATTGTTGTATTGCATTACAGATGGCAATTACAAATGCTCTGTTGAAATACAGCACTGAGAAATTAAGTCGACGGTTCCGCACCCGGTTGACCCAACACATCACTTCAAAATACATGACAGCCCTTACATTCTATAAACTTTCGTTAAAGTCGACTTCCATTGATCAGTTGATCTCCACAGACATCAATCTATTTTGCTCCACGCTAGCTAATCTGTATTCTCAACTAGCAAAGCCAATTCTAGACATTATTATTTATGTTTACGGAATTTCAGCAAGTTTAGGTGCCTCTGTTCCTGCGCAAATGCTATCTTATTTATGCATTGCTGCTGGGATTTTGGTTAAAATGAGGAAACCCATTAGTAAATTAACAACTGTTGAACAAGAATTGGAAGGAGAGTATCGTTACTACCATAATCGTGTAATAACGAATGCTGAAGAAATTGCCTTCTATGGAGGAAATAAAAGGGAAGAGGACACACTCAAGGAGTGCTTTGGCAGACTAATTGAGCATTCGGATAAATTTATAAGTTTCCGGTTTGTCATCAATTACATGGAAAATATCGTTGCAAAATGTAAGCGCTATTATGTATAATGTTAAAATAATTTTATAAAGTCACCTTCTTAAATGTCTTAATTAACTGCTTGCTACCAGGATTTAGCTTAGAATTTTTCTCATGTTTCTCCGAGCTAATAATATCGATTTTCTGTTGTGATTTCAGATTGTGCCACTGTAGTTGGTTACTACACTGTCTCCCGGCCATTTTTATCCTCAACTGCAAATCCGCTCACGACCATGACTCAAGAGAAACGACTAGAAGCATATTACAAATCGGGAAGGATGCTCATCAACCTAGCGCAAGCGATTGGCCGATTGGTATTGAATGGAAAAGAAGTTTCTCGCCTGTCTGGATATACAACTCGTGTTCACGATTTGATGACTACTTTGGACCATTTGAACAGTAAAGATGATTTGACTGTGAATAAATATATAGGAAATATCGTGCATGTCGACCACATCATTGAATTTGATAAGGTTCCCATTGTTACTCCTAATGGAGATGTGCTGATTAAGGTTCGTTTCATAAATCCTCACTCTTAGTTCATTATGTTATAATTCTGAATAGTAAATTAGGAAGGATAATTTTAATCATTTAATTTCTGATATTTTATGATGGGCGACTATACAGGAATTAAACATCACGATCAAATCTGGACAAAATATTCTTATTTCTGGACCAAATGGTTGTGGAAAATCATCATTGTTTCGTATCCTGGGTGAACTTTGGCCATTAAAATCAGGAACTCTAACAAAGCCAGACAAATCAAAATTATTCTACGTTCCTCAGAGGCCTTATATGACTATTGGTACTTTAAGGGATCAAATTATTTATCCGGACAGTAAGGCGCAGATGATGAGAAAGGGAGTGAGCGATGAAGATATTGTAGAACTACTTCGTCGTGTTAAATTGGAATGGATTGTGGAGTGGAATGAAGTGAAACATGGAGACGAAGAGGGTGGTGAAGAAAATGTTGTTATGGGTAAAAGAAGATCCCTTGATGACGTTGAAAACTGGATTGACGTACTTAGTGGAGGACAAAAACAGAGGATTGCTATGGCCCGATTGTTGTATGTAGTTCTGCTTTATACATTTTTCATGCAGCTGCGTTTTTTATGTTTGTACATATAACAGATTGTGTATGGATTAAAGAATATACTTAATTTTGTTATTGTAGGTACCATAAACCCCAGTTTGCAATTTTAGACGAATGTACCAGCGCTGTGAGTTTCTTAATTTAATAATTTAAATATGTTATGCCAAACAAATGGTAGCCGTTGCTTATCATAATGCTTTTATTTTACCGGTACTATTTTTCTAAATGAATTTAGGTCAGCGTGGATGTTGAAGGTTCCATTTACAACTACTGCCGTCAAGTTGGTATTACACTGTTAACTGTGACACATCGCAAATCCCTATGGAAGTATCACGAATTCGTTTTGCATATGGATGGTCGTGGAAGCTATGATTTTAAGCCTATTACCAGCCAAACTGAAGTTTTTGGCAGCTAAGTTTCCATTACTTTTTTAATTCTTAGTTTTACATTTTCTACACATTATGATTTGATAAAATGTGTGAAAATTTAAAAAAAATTGATTAGAACTACTACGTAGTAAAGAATTTATAGTATATAATTACATATTTTTATGCGCAGTTATTTTATTACTCACCAGTACCTTTTTATTGGTTTTATTTTACAGTGCATTTATATTTTGGTGCAATTATATGTATGCTTGTTACATACTATTATAAATATAAAATAGTTCGTTTCAAATTTTAGTACTCCATGTACAGGTTTAGGTATACTGGAAGTTTTAAGTATAATTACTCTCTATTAATATTCTTGTGCGTAGAAGGTGCAAAGTTGGATGAATATCATAAATGAATTATTCCATGAAAAGAATGCAATTTATATATACTCTGTGATACCTTAACTTATTCACAATAATTACAGTTGGCAGTAGCAGACATAATATTTTTATCGTATTGTTATATTATTACATAGCACAATTCTGTGACAAGCCTCGTGGATCCTTTTACTAAGACTACTCGACACATTAATTATCGGATAGTACATAATAATTTTGAAGAATAATGTTCTATTGTCTATCGTCTTAAGCCATAATCGCAATTAAATAGTGCTATTTACTTAATTAAATATCAATTACATTTTAATGGAGTTGCATTGTTAGCAGATTGGGTGGCTAATACGAACACAACTTGCAAAATTGCATATTGTATTTTAATGTGTGTAATTTTAAAAATAACTAAAGTGTTTATAAAGATAATTATTTTACCTGTAATTGGTGTGTGCTGGTCGCATTGCAAATGTTTTAGTCGACTTAGGTAGATTGTGTAATGCGGATTCCGAAAAAAATTAAATACCGAATAAAATCTCATTATGCACTCGTTAGCATATAGTTGACATGATACGATTTATTGTACCTCAGATCTCATAATATTATGAGATTCATTCATAATCCAGAGCATTTATGTCACAATACAATATATTTTTGTCGTAATATTAATTAAGTACATATGTATTTGTTATTGGTATTATAATTATTATGAAAGTATAAAATGCATTTTGGTAGCAATTGATAGGATATTTCGTGATTGAACTTTATCACCCACTAAGTGGGCTAAATCTCTCTCGTTCTATATCACTAATAATCGGTCTTTAATATAATATAATGTTAGTGTGTTAAATATTTGTGTAGGTAAGTACTTGCACTGCTATATTAATTCATATAGTCGACAGTATGGTTGATTAAAAAACGAAATTGTCAACTTTTCATAAACGCATAAACTATATTTCGTTTAAGTAACTTGCTAAATTGTAATATATTGTAAGCATAATATTATGAAGTTACTGAAAGCTGTACGCTAAATGCAAAAATACAAGAGTTACGAAACTACAAGTAAACGATAGAGATTAATTAAGTACAGAATATTCTTTATAAAAACTCAAAAGCTTACTAAGGGTTGGTTGTTTTGTACATGGTATACATGCGTGAGAAGTTTTATTTCCGGCGACTATTTCTAAAAACTTGCTGTTTGAAGTATAGTGATGAAAGGCACTCGGAGATAATTTAACTAATATACACCACTGGCTCCATACTAATATCCGTTGAAACATCCATATGACCGTGTGAGCTGTGTGTATTTCCTGACGATGACGATGGATTCAAAAGACCCCGGATGGGATCTCCGTTACTTTCTCCTAATCCTTTGTCTCCACCAAAATTCGAATAATCTTCAATAACCCGATAACCCCCATCTTGACCAACAAATTCAGGCCCGTCACAAGTTCCACACAATCCTTTAAACTTATCACTGCATTTACATTTGGACTTTTTCACTATATGAATTGCAGGGCCTTTCGAATTCTTATCATCCATCATCATAAATGAACGTCCACCCGATTCTCCGTAGCAGAAATGACAGTAGAAGCCAAAACATGATCTGTTTTTGAAATTTCAATAATTACCAAATAATAATTAATAATGTTACCAAAGATTGAATTTATTTGATTAAACGATACTACTTGGAAGGTTTAAAAATTTTTAGAACTTACGTGAGCAGAAACAGAATGACGATAATGAGTATAATTAATTCACCGGACATTTCACCCCTCTATTTACTTAATAAACTGAGAATAAGTAAATAAATACGCAAGCACTTGAACGATTTATTGTTAAATTCTCACATGCACTATGCACGTGTTGCAATAAACCAAAAAAAACAAGAAATATAGATGTCTCAATGGCACATGTTGTATAAAATACAAAAATAATTATGTACGACTATTCTGATCGTAGGTTACTATTCGTAAAAAAATGAAATTTAATTTATATTTTAAAGTAAATGAGACAGATGCGAACACTTTTTGAGGTGGTGACAATTGAGAATTCCTTCATGGTGAATAAGGATTTTGGAATCGTAATCCATACGAGCTCTTTTTAATGCTGTTGTAAGTACTTCTGAGCATACCTGTATTCTGTATATTATTGCGTTGGATTTTTATGACAGAGCCAAAGGGTGTGTTTAACTGACTAAGTGAGACTTGCCTCAAATAAGATTATGTTCATCAAAAAGCCTTACATTACATATTTACGTCTGGATTTTTTGCACTGTACTTACTACTTGTTATAATGAATTTTATTGCATACATAGACATATGAATCGTCGACCTTCCTTCAGCATGAGAGGGAGACAGGCAACAAAAACAGGGAGACAGGCACAGGGAAGATCCTGTCCACGAGCAGAGGGTTGGCTTTGGCTAAAAATGCGTTTGTGGGAAAAGATATTGCTCTGTGCATCTGAAATGCTCGAGCTGATCCACCACAGACTCACCGTACCATGAATTCATTGTACATACATATAGTAGAATACTAATATATTTTATAATATGGTTTAAGTTGTAGCTTTGAAGTTTGAAGGACACGAGGGATGAAAAAGAGCGGCCTGCTAGGTACAATATTCGATGTATGTAAGCTTCAATTTCTCTTGGTATTAAAAAAAAATTGCATAATAATGTGCCTTTTATATTGAAGGTGTAACTAATTATATCATACAAACCTACATCGTCAATATACATATTTACATAGAGTATGTGTATAATTTTTGTCAAAGGTCTCGTGTATTCATAAATAACGAAAATATTACATTGTAAGAAAAACACTTCAGTAAACATGCTTGCATTTCCAGTGAGAGAAAGACAACTTTAAAAATATTAAAATAAACTTGACACTGTCCTCCAACGAGGATATAGCCCACCGGACTCAGTGTACGTATCAACATTTTTTGTGAAAGGGTTGCATTGTATTTCAATTTGTAACCCTTGCAATATTATTTTAGTTGTTTAGGTGCTGGCTTAAGAGTTTACAGTTTTTTTAGTTGTGTCAATATCGATTTCACTTGTAATTTTAGAACATGTATTAAATTGTGTTGGTTGATAATGTTTTGACACTAACAAGACACGCAGGCGACAGTGAATGTTATCTTAAAAGACCGGGTACATCAAACGTTTTACAAAATCTCTCGGATTGAGCCGGGCAGCATAAAAGGAAAAGTACGCAAATATGTATGCTAAATGATAGAAAAATGATGCTATTTGCAATTAGCGAAACTGTAATAAATGTTTGCATTAAAAACAAGGGACATTATTAGAGACTGCGGAAATTTTTACCAAAATCATCCTCTATGACTCAATGGTCTGGGCTGTACTGAAACAATCCAATTAAAAACTTTAAACAACTAGCAATAGTTGGGGTTCAATAGTTGTGCATTGTGCTGCCGCAATAAAAGTTGTTGATGGCAAATTCACCACATATAGCTCACAAAGGCAAACGCAAAACCCAACATTGATTTTTTGGAACTGTTTGTATGTTACGTAGAATGTGGTATCTATGTGAAAAAGTGATAGATCCTGGATCTATAAATCTATACATATAATCATTTCAGTCAATGGAGTTGTCTTCTCAGTTTACTGGAGTTTTCGTTTCCAGAAATCTCCAGGTCGGCAATGAACAAAGAATACCCAAGGCGTCACCTATGTAGCCTTAGATTCACAAATAGTTATGGTGTTTCTGGAAGAAACTGTAGACGGGAAAGAGTGGGAATAATTTAAATGGAAACTTCAGATAGGAAAGAATATTGGAGAGAGCGATAAATAGTTGTTCGATAAGATAATAACTTGCATAATTAATTGTTTATTGCGATTCTTTTAAAGTACTCAATACGAAAAATAGGGAGAAGAAAGTTATCTCATTTACAGTCGTTGAAAGTAAAGCCACTTCGATGCGTTTGTTTGTTGGATAATTACATGTGACTCGAAAGTGGTGTTATTCATACTAAAAGCCAATCGAATAAACCAGTCGACAGTCGTCAAACATAGTCACGTACACAAATTTAGTCTATATTTGACGCGATGACAGTTCATGGGAAACTAAATTGTAATTAAGAACTACGAAGCTTCTGTTAAAATAGTTTGTGCACTACAATGGCAAAGTTATAACAATAGTTTACACATAAAACTTGCCATTTTCTTATTGGACTCCTTGTGTATAGTACGTGCGACGTGTATAAATGGCAAGTTGTTCTGATTACACTCACCAGCAAAATAATAGTTTAGTTGACCCAACGGGTTTAAAAGCCGTTTCAAGGAGAAAATTATGTGAATTTTGTCAAAAAACATTTCATCGAAATTCTTTAAAGAGGCATCAAAAAATTTGTGCGGGTAACTTGTGGAACACAGAGCAAAATAAAGTCCTTTGCTTTAAAGAAAATGATTCTCAGGAGGCGCAAGAAAATTCCAAGGCTGAAGATGGTAGACAACATAATAGTTCCTGTAAGATTGAAATTTTGTGATGTATATATCTCTACTCTTTGTTCGGCTTTTACCATTTAAAAATAGTTTTTAATTTTAATTATTTTGAAGTCAGTCATCAGTTTTGTACATGAAACAATAAAATTATCTTTAATTAATTTGTATTTTCCCGTAGATCCGCCGAAACTGCAAATTGCAGATGTAACTGATGTAAATTCAAGCTCAGAAATTAACCCTCGTCAAGGTAATTTCAGTTACATTTCCGAAAAATTACGATTATACGTATTTTATGTGACCACATATGACAATGTAAATTATAGGAGTAAAAATTAATTGGAAATCAATTGGAAAATCAATTCATAGTTTGTGCAGGACAGTTTAGGTTGACCCCACCCTTACGTATACAAGTAATAAATTAACAAAAACTTTTATACTTGGCCCAGTTTCATTGCAGCTCTTGTAATTGAGTTGATTGTTTTGCCTAAATATTTTTTAAACGAGAACAGTGGCTCAGGAAAATAATTTTGTAATACGGGAAAATGCAACACATACCTTATAAGACCTACAACTAGCAGCTGTTGGTATCCAATCCCTAGAATTTCGGAACAGGGTTTAGAGACATTAAGACATGTAATATTGTGGGTACGTAGGTATAAAAGCTAATTTCGGAATTAAAATTGAAGCCTGAACTACTTTTAATTGAAGATAAATAAAGCTGTAAAGTACTCAGCTCAGTGGATAACGTATTTTAGAGAAAAAGACAACACCATACTACCTTGGTCATCGCTAATTTGATCATGCAGTTATATTTAGTATGTTACGCGTTATAGCTTCCATACAGAATTATTTTATCTGTTGGAACAAAAACCATATGTTTGTAGGAATTCCACTGATGCAGTCTTATGGTTGCGTTGTTGCGTAACAATATGTTGAATTGAAGCTGTGGGCGAAGTTATTACTGTATAAAATCATCGAAATTATATATGCCTAATAATATCAAATTATATTCGCACAGATCCACCAAAATTACAGTCTGTAAACGACGACAACGGTAATCCTGGTTTGCGACGATTTCGCAGCAACGTTGATGAATCATCTGTACCAGTCACAAAAAAGTTAAGAAGTTACTCTTCGTTTAAGAGTAATAGCAGTGAAGGATGTAATTCACCACGCAAGTCTCAATCCTCACAAGTTGTTTTCAAAGGAATTAAAAAGATTGTCGAAGATGGCGAACCAATTTCAACTTCAAAAATTTTATCTATCAATCGTGCGGCAGTGGAAACAAATGGTAACCGTGTTACAGACAATGCAAATTCAAAATTACGTAGTAATGGTACCCAAAGGTTGAATCTTCGTACCTCATCAAGGCTAGGAGAGTTATTTACTAAGCCAAAAATTACCCAGAACTCATCATCACAATCTGAATTACCCTTACAAACATCACAAAAAAGACTGTCACTCACAAAAAATCAGAAGACTACAAAAAAGGCCAAATCGGACCCTATTAGTTTAATAGAATCTGTTCCAACAAAATGCTTAACATGTGACATTGAATTTGACGTACAAAGTGAACTAATTTCTCATGGTCTCAACCACATAAAAGAAGGAATTTTGGTTTGCCTGCAGTGTTCAAATAAGAAAGTTGATAATATAGATTTGCATTTTAAGTCTGACCATCAATCTGAAAAGAAAAAAGAAAATTGCGAGTTGTGTAGCAAGTCGGTAGACAAAAACAATAGCTTGTACCACTACAAAGAGCATCACACACTGGCAAAAAATTTGAAATGTAATTTGTGCAATCAGAAATTCGGATTTATGCAAAATCTTTTGTATCACAAGAGCAGTGATCACTTACGCGAGGCTGTTAACTCAAAATTTTGTCAAAGAAATGGGGACATGATGAAAATAAAATCAGGGCCTGACGAAAGTGGCGATGGTGTAAAACATGATCAAAAGGGCAGTGCTGACATGGGAGAAGGCTCAACATCGCTTTGTTCCAACGTCAAAGGCATTTCTACTTATGGTTTTCAATCTAAATATGCTCGATATGGTGCTGCGAGTCGAATAAACTTAATAAATGCAAAATCTAATCTGGATAATAGTGGAGAAACAAAATTTCCGAACGAGATCGTGTTCGAAGATGATGTGGATTCACAAGGATGTAAAATGGATGGTGCTAGTATCTTCAGTCATTCACGTGTAGAGAACTCCGAATCGGATAAACACTTCAAAGTAGGCATTACAGATATTTGTGGAATTTTTATTAGCACTACTAATGCTAATTTGTCAGATAGTGAATCGCTTAGTTCAAATGGGAGAAGTTATTATGACTCGGTGGCTGGGTTATTCACGGAAGAAAAAGTATCAACAAAACGTTTAATAAGAAGATCCGTTGAAAGTGGAGAAAGTTCTCGGTCTAGCTACAGCTCCATTTCCAGCACGAGCAGCAAGACGGAAATCGACTGTAGCATCGATTCCTCTCCTATTAAAAGTATTTTTACGGAAGGAATTGCTGCTGCCAAAACTACCAAGACTGTTCGGGATTGTAGTGTTATTTTAACTAAGTGCGATTCCGGGGCGAGCACCAATAGTTCCGACAAGGATAACGATGAAGCATCAAATGATTCAGCTATTAATTCAATGAAATCTGAATGGTCAAAATCAGATACCTTAATTTCTAGCAACAAAGAATATACATGTCGATTGTGTGAAGGTATTCGTTTTGATTCAACTGTAGATTATTTAACTCATTTGAAGATTAGACATCATTGGACGGAAACTAATTTGCTTAATCCAGAATATGAACCGGAATATTGGTGTCCTGAATGTGGTATGTTATTTTAGTTTGTTCTTTCAAATTTTCAGAAATGTACATGAAATCATTGGAACATTGCACGTTGTAAGTAAAAATATAAATGTATGGACATTAAATTTCAATATTGAATATTTGTACAGGATTGGAATTTATCGTTCGTCCCACTTTGGTCAAACATTTAATAATAGCACATGAAGAAATAGCGGATGTCGAAGAATACATGGAGTGTTTGGGGTATGGAGTGAGGCCGTTGATGAAATACCAGTGTTCAGTCTGTTACAGTGTATTTCATTCTGATCAAGAGCTATGCTCACATCGTAGGTGTCACGGCTTAGCATATTTACAATTTCTGACTAGTAGTAACATCGCTAAGTAAGTTAATGTTATGATTTATTACACACATTTAAGTTATTGTTTTGATATACTCTAATCTGATTCTGATTGTAAGCTGATATTATTGAATTTGATTCTGTGCCGAACGATTATTTTCAAAACGGGATTAATGAATTGCATTGAATTTCAGTATGTGATTGTGACTGTTTCGTAGAACATTATGTTCTATTATGTATCTATGTATTGTAAATAAGGCGTAAGTATTAATAGGTATTTATTAGACTGTTAAGAACTTGAATTCACTAGCAGAAATTATAATATGTAGTTGTATCTGGTTAATTCGGGCTTACTTTCTTATTACCGTATATCCTATAATAGTACGCCCAGCTTACTATTCAAACTGAGGCCTGTAAGATCCCGCGTACTATAACAGACCAGCGCACTAAACATTTTACAAATTGGCACTCCTAATAATAAAAAAAATGCCCATCCGGGTTGGCAGCACTGGCAGTCGCTAGTCGGTCTTTAGTGTTAATCGCTAGAAGGAGGATTCTTTGGTTCCTTAATTATGTCGAATTATGTAAACAAATAACTTCTCTAATTGTAACAAAATTATATTAATATTATATAAACCTGCAATGTTTGACGACCCGCTTACTATTTCGGACCCGCGTACTAATTCGGACCCGCGCATTATTATATGATATACGGTACATATTTTAATTGACTTTACAACTAAAAGTTTAAAATTGTTCAAACTAACTAGTAGGTTGTAAGTGATCGATGTCTAATTTTTAGTTCGAATAGATAAAAATTTGCCTACATTATTGTAACTAAGTGCGTACTTACGTACTAGTAACCGTCTTAACTGTCTGTAAACTTCAGTTCGCTCTCATAACATAGCTGGAGAAATTAATTAAGTCAAGCATCGAGAGCGAGATGGTTGGGGAAAAAGTAAAATAACACATTAGTAGGTAGCTTATACGTATATGCACAGATACTAGGATCCATATGGAACATAATAGCGGTTGTAAAGTAGGATGACGTAGTTTAAATTTATGAGTGAATCAAAGTAATTTTGGCCATTTAAATTATTAGTTCGTTGAGGAGACTACTGCTATACCTACTTCAATTATTTATTTAGTTTAGGGAGAATAATCAAAACCATGTAAAATTAAAAATAATGATCTCGTGAAACCATTGTAGTATGTATGTAGCATTACTATCGCAATATCAGACTAGACTAATCTAGATTAGCTTTCAATTGTTATGTTGTTTTTATTCGTTTGTTTAGCTCAGTCAGTGCAAGTATAATTGTATAACTATGTACTTACAATTAGACAAGTTCTACGCGCACTGCATAATCTGGAAAACTGAGTTCTTGTAGATAGTTGTTGTGCAGTAGTCAATTTAATCAAGACGATCGATGTCAACGTCATTAAATTAAAATATGTAGTGTTTTGTACGCAATGAATGTGCACTGTTTTATTTTCACGTGTTAAGTCACCTCAAAATATCCTGCTACTCCATCTCATTGTATACTTTCTATAATAGTTGCATATTAGCACCGAAGCTCTCATTGATGCATAAAATGAACACATTTTGCAATCTAAAATCTGAAATATACGTAGGTACCAATGAATAAATACTCAAGTAGCGCACTGTAAAATTCAGTATTACCATATTTAAAAATATAATATAATTTACCTGCTTACTTATTAAATTACATATACAGTATAACTATCTATGTATAATTAGATCCACTATATATTTTCGTGCTATTTTGCATTGCACTACTGATTAAAGAAGTTTTTGAAACAGGCACCGTCACGTTGGCACATATAATACGGTAGTATTTGTTCCTTTTCAGTACGACATACTGCTTTTGTGAAAACAACGTAGGGAAATCCCTTGAACTTCCTTTGCATACTAATTGGCGGAGGTCCCATTTAAGTATACATATTGTAAGAAGCGAGAGTTCTTGGAGATACTTTGTAAGTCTTCTCATTCGGAAATTAATCTTCTCATTAATTTGAGAAACTAAAATAATGCATTAATTATATTTTAATTTTTCTGAGAATAGAACCTGTACTTATCCATCACTCGTCAGAATATTAATATTACTGTATTTATCATAAAGTTATATGTCCATACGTACGGATCCTGTTACTGTTTTGCTTTGAAGCTTGTGATCTGGCCGACCTTTCCGACATGTTACTTACTTAAGCAAAGCATTTTAAGCAGAAGAAAAGCTAGGCTCTCGCTCTCAGTCAAAGAACACTGAAGTTCTTACGGTGCCCCTACCAATGCCGAATACATGAGCTCATTAAGATATGTAACCTACCTAAGTAGGTATACAGTATCCCTTGGGTTATTGGAATTTAAGTAGATGGAATTTCCCTTTTGTAAGCACATAATAAAGCTCACTCAGCCAAAGTCCTACCAGGAGACCATAATATATTATGGTTCGAATTCGAAATTAGAAAATGGTCTGAAGTAAATACACAAGTTGTTCATAATTAAATCTGTCTGCTCACCCAAAAACCATCTTAACATCACATCCCATGTATACTTTTAATTTTTACTCGACGCACAGTAATAGAAATCTTGTTCGTTTAAATAGCTAACATGTAAACTAATTATTATTAACGAACACACCTGGCCGGTACTAATTTTTGTTAAACGGGCACACAAAAATAACAAAACTGTGTATTCATTAAAGTTAACGTGTGCCTTATTGATGCTATATAGCAGTTACGATTACAAGTGCGAATATGCCAAGAGAAGTAGATAGGTAACTGTGTTACCTTCCAATTTGGTAACATGTGCATAATTAATACATCTCTTGAATGTAGCCCTCTATTACAATTTCGTTTTCATTTTCAGCCCATAAGCATAGTAGTAAGAGTATAATAATAAGATTACAATTACAGAAAATGAAGCTGTCATTTATTTGTCAAACTACTATTAGGAACATTCATCATAATTAATTACTAATTTTGATTAATGGGATTTGTAGCATCGAGTACTCGTCTCTTATATGCCTCTCTATACTCTCCATCTTTCATTAAAAGTAAATATACATATATTATAATATTCAAAACCTTATTATTATTGCACAAGTCAAAAGACATTAGCGGAAACCCATCAAATGCCTTATTTGTTTTGTAGATTTTTCTATATTACTTCTATTCTTTGCTTACGCAAAGTTGGGTAAGTATATGAAAAGTGAAAAGTTGCCAAAATCCCTTCCAGCCCAAAAGAAAAGCTCGTCGTTATTAAATGGATAAGATTCAAGATTAAAATGTTTCAAAAATTTATAAGAGTTAAGTACGAAAACAAATTATAAGATAACAATATGCATTTATGATCATATCAAGAGCCTAATGGAAACAAGGCATAGGTGGGTATATAGGTGGTACCTAACCAGCTATACCTATACGTTCAAATCTGAATCTGAAGAGAAGAAACTCATGTCAGTTTGTAAGTCCATTAGTTTTTGCGTCCATAATTATTGCAGACCAGACAATTGACGTGAAGTGGACGACGAAGCCTCTCTCATTATTTTTTTCTTTCTTTCTTTTTTCACAGACACATAGATTTTTACATTACTTCCAACACATTCACATGCACACACTTCCATTTCATTTGTTCATAATAAACTGTGTGTATGGGACAATTAAGCATTATAAGTTATGAAGGTGTGCAATGCATTTGGGTATGGTTCCACACGATGTACTTTTTTTTTTAAATTTATATTATGTATATTCAATAACATTTACGAGTAAATACTTACACCGGACAGACAGGACAGTGTATCCATACATACTCTAAATGTAAGTATATGTATTTTAATCTTTACAAAAGAGCACATATACACATTACATACATTAGAATACAATGAATGATATTAGAATGGTTTAGGATTTTTGGGGTTTGGAAGGATCAGTATAATTTATGAGGATTTATGAAGGAACAAGCCCTTTTTTGTTTTGGTAACCTAATCCCCCATCCAAACCAATTCAATCCAATCCAATATATAATCCAATCGATTCGAATCGCAATCCGTTGGTTTTTGGTTTTCCGTCACATTCGTTTCCACTTCACCAGATGCACACTGATAAAGTTAATGTTGTTATGAGATTAGTTACGTTACACCTTATAGCTCGATTATAGTGGGAAAGACTGTCCAGCCTATAAGTATACATATATACAAGTGCACATTAACAAGCAAGTAAGCAGGTATAGGTACATCCCGATGCCGATGAACACTGGCTCTATTATACTCTATAGACTGTAGACGAGAGGTATACTGATAGAGGTAAAGTTTACGTTTACAATTATTACGAGACGATATTAGACAGACAGACACAGGGAATATACGTAAAATTTATATTGTTGGTGCCTTGAGGCGAACAAAAAGTCTTTGAGAAGTGAGAGAAGGTAAAAAGCTAAAGGAAGACGAAGTGGAGTCCCTTTTACTACACCGTATGGATATGGACATATAGCAGTCAGAGCTTTTGTGACTTGAGCAAAAGGCAAGTAGAAAAAATTAATGAAAGGTTTCTCTCTCTCTCTCTCTCACTCCTTTTTCTTCCCTCACATCTCACGTCCACAGTTTATTTAGTTCAACTTTAACATTTGGTCGTGAATGGATGAGGCTACAGACGTTCCTCAAGAGATCCTTTCTTGTTTCCCTATTATTTTCCACGCAATCCATTGTCCACTGTGTGTCCAGGAAAAAGGAAAAATGTTCACGCTGACTTGACATTGAAGAACACAATCTCAGCTTTTTGCCTCAATACAAAAATATTTTTGAATGTGAACAATCCAAGTCTTTGTTTCCATTAAATTAAATCAAATTTAATCCACATTATTATTATTTGTGCATGTTTCTATTTCTATAATAATTTGTGAATTTTATTCTTACGGCCGCCGTTTCGGTAAAATTATTAATTATATAATTGGTAGATGTGCGAAAGTTAGTATACAGAAAGATGACTAAAATTGCAAGTTAAAAAATTCAAGATTATTACATAAGAGTTCCGTCCTTTCCTGTGTGCTATAAAAGTTTTACTATATTATTTTTGTTAACTCCTAATAAATTTTGTGTGTGCTCACCTGTTCACGCCGACGACCGGACCTCGCTTAAATCTCATCTCCTTTATACACCAATCATTGATTTTGGCTACTCTTTCAAGAATTTCGTTGACCTGTGTGCATTAGGATAACAATAAAAATGAAGTGTTTTGGAAATCGCCGATTGAATAAACACATCAAAATTATTTTATTGGATGATCAAGAAATCATACAAGAAGTTCAGGTAATATATTAATATATTTATATTTAATGTTTTGAATGTTATGAACTCCGGTTTTTTCCTGCAATAGCAGTTAGTTTTTTTTTCTCGGTATGATAATATGTTAATAATTATACTTAGGCATTTAGAATAAGGGTTAGATAATTTTCTTAAAGAGTAATCAGAAACAATCACAACATAATTACTTATGGGTGAGTTCATGAACTTCCTGTTTTTGTGAAACGGAGCCGTATACTATATGAGTAGTATGCAGCACAGAATGTCGTAATTAAAGAACATCTACCTACTTCAACAGTTAGTATATTAATTACTGATGAGGATAAGAAGCAAGGATTTTATAACTATATATTTTTCATACATGATACAATTAAGGTTTGCCACTATTGTTCACTATAGTAGAGTTGGTAGTAAAGAAGGAACAGTTACACTGATAAAAATAAAATACTCAATACCTAATCTTTTACGGACAGCGCACATCACAGCACGTCCCGAATATAAAAGGCAAAGCCAAATAAAATAACCTACACCTATATATTATGCTATTCAAATCAACGTCAACAGTCAACAGGTGTTTACTTAACTTCTTCAAAATAATTTGGAAAGCTCTATATACACATTATTTAAATCGAAGCAAAATACTTTTGAAAAAGGACAAGGTCAAAGGATGAATTTAGATCTATATAATTTATTACTCATCTAGCTATAACACTTCCGCTCAGAGCTAAAGCTTAGAGACAAAGAATTACACTATATTATATTAAGTATACTGATTCACTCTGATTTCCGTTGGTTGGTGCTTTTCAAATTTTCTCAAGCTTTTGATTTTTATCTTTTCCCACGGTCTTCTGCCTTGACTAGTAGTTACCTCTCTCTCTCTGTCTCTCTCGTTCTATGGTGTAATATCCTTTCCTCATCATCCCTTAGGCTTAATTTCTGTTATTCAACTTTTATTACTCGTTTTCTTGTATATTTTTTATTCTTAAAAAAAATGAAGGGTACTCCTGTGGGTTTTTGTGTAAACTGTGTAAGTACATAATATATAACACTACAGAAAAAACTAAATTAGCTACAAGCTATGCTATGTAGGTAAGTACCTACTTACGTAGCTAGTTTGGGGTAACACATGTACTTACTTTCCGATTTCCATTCAATTCCTACAGATATTTTGAAAAAATTCTATGTGAACCTCAGTTTTTCAGTCAGTCAGATCCAAACAGCATGCTACAAAAACAAAGTAAAAGTAATGA
>JAQFZE010000352.1:0-28638 GCA_034695245.1 Dicyrtomina saundersi | reverse complement strand
ACAATACAACTTTGACTAAAAAACTACAATATAAATCTCTACCCATGACTAAACTGTCACTCCCAAATAGTATATTAATGACCTACCAAGCACTACTAATAAAGTTCAAAATTATGACATTAAATTTCATAAATTACAATTGCTTCCTAGTCGACGAGTTATCTCCAGAAGAGAGCAGCGCGACCAGCTTTTGCATTGAGGACACTGTAAACAAGAAAAGTAAATTCAAAATCAGAAATGACAGTCAACATAGGTATTTACAAACTCAATAGCACCTTCATAAGACAGATGGACGATAACGCTTTTGTCTATTGACAAAAGTCATTCAAAGAGTCACAAGGTGCAAGGTGATAATAAATACTCAAATGACATCATCAAATCCTCCACTGTGACTGTCCGCCAGCCACACTACATAGAATCAATCTCTTGATTTAAAAACTTAACAAGTCTTATAAACTTTTTGAACTTACCATTTTGTGAAATTTTAAGTATGTTCGACGCAACAGTTTGGGATTTTCGATGAAAATCAGTTGTGGAATAATTTTGATATAAATCCATGGCTAAAATCTTCCAAAATATACACGATTGACGACGATAACTTTAACAATAATTATAAGCTAATTTTCCTATACGTTTGACCACAGCTCTTACTTACACTGACTGTTGACTGATTACTAAACAGTTCTATACAATAACACTGACTGACTCTAAAATATGACACTGTATGATGTATGACTCACTCACTCTCACAGTTCAAAAATCCAAGACTGTCCCAATGCCAATGCCAACTACAAAATCGAGTCTAGTCATAAAATGATAAATAGTAGTTACACGTTGAAGGGACAAGTACGTTTAAAATTAAACTACCAACTATTAACTTTTTCTTCAAGTGTGGAGGGAGGACTCGGATGTGAGATGTTTTTTTTTGGAATTACGGATTCTTATAACGAATGAGGACAGTTAACAAATCAGGGTTGAGAGAGTGAAAGAAGGCAGAAGAAGTCAAGTAGTCAACAAGAGAGAGAGGAGAAAAAGTGGTAGTTTGTCCGTAGTTAAAGTATTAGTAGCAATTGACTCTCTCCTGTCCATATCTTCACTCCTGCCTGCCACTTTTCTATAATGAAATTAAGAGGACGGGAAAACCCGAAGCTGTCCTCTCCACTTTTTTATTTCCACTGTCCACATTTCCCAGTCTTACTACGGCTTCTCCCTGTCACCCTTCGTCCTTGGCTCCATCTTTTCCCTTCCACCTTCTACGCTCTCCTCAGCAGCCAACCTGTCCATTAAAACCAAAACCAACTAACTACCCACTACCTTGTAATCCACACAGCCTTTCCTCACATACGGTCATCTTCGGCCAGGACTAAATTGTTCTATCTCCATCAGCAGTCCCATTAACGTCATTAACCACAGCCCCTGTACCTGTACCTACTACCAGTTACGTATTATACTCTGTATATTAGTCACATTAGTAGTTAATACTCCCAATTTCTGCACCATTTTTTTTTAATCGATACATTTCAATGTGTTCTTCTCGCCCTCTTTATTATTAAGTAATTCTTTGCCTCACTTAGTAGGCATTATTTTAGTTAGATTTCTTCGTGACATTTTTTGTTTTTTTTTTGTTAAAACAAATGAGTTTGCCTCCTTTGATTTTTGTGAAATTAGATTGCTGGGGATCATTTATGGTCCTGGTCCTGGTCCATATATGTCAGGGCCGGATAATGCGGCCGCAGCGCAGGAAGCCCCCGCTGCTTGAATATTAAAAAAACATGGAAATGGAACATTTTGCACTTTTAAAAAATATGTAAAAAGAATATTTTGACTTTTCAAAAACATGCAAAATAAAAATTTTTGTGCATTTCAAAAACATGTGACTAAAACATTTTCCACTTTTCTCAAAACATGTTATAGAACATTGAGGACTTTTCTGAATCAAGTAAAAAAAACATTTTAAACTTTTCTAAAATGAGTAAATACAACATTTTGCTTTACCAAAGAAAACCATTAATAAATTCAAAAATGGTGGTTTTTGTATGGAAACAAATTTGCTGCCTAAAACCAATTCCTTCGTCCGGCCCTGCAATATGTTGACAGCCTATCTCTCTCTACTTATTCTTTCAATTTCAAAACTAACTAAGGTAGGGTGTTGGTTTGGTAGGATTTACACTGACAGATAGTTGGTTTGAGAGTTTGGGGGATATTGTCATCGTCATTTGTTCGTCAGAGCATCGCATCAAGAGTACCAGTATGAGGCCATAGCAGGATGTTATGGAGTGGTTGTGGTTGTATAGTTGTAGTTGTAGCTGTATAGTTTATGCAGGTATAAGTACGGGACGACACACGTCCTGTATTATATATTTGTAAACATTAGGATTGGACTGAAGCTCTATGACTATATATGGAGTTTGTTGTAACAAGGATCTGGAAATAAAACTGGAACTTCGGAACTGGAACCGGAACGGCCTCACGGGATGTGAGAATGAAGTAAAAGCGTATACTATGTCCAAGTCGAAAGTGGTGTAATAAAAAGAAAAAAAGTGGAAAAGACGAGATCTATACAAATCCAAGGAAACTCCGTCATGACGTGAAGGATATGTATGACATGATCAGAACAGAGAATTCAACAGCATCATTTAATCTCGTCGAGCTCGTCTCTCTCTCTCCTCTCTGTGTCATACGGAGTCCGAGAGAGCAGATGTAACTCGACTAGAGTCCAATAGAGACATATTATGCATCTCTCCGTTTCCTCTAAAAGCTTCCATGGAAGTATTGTCCTTGTCACATTGTCCACATTGGATCTATGTTCTGGTGCTGGTTCTGGTTCTGGCTCTGGTTCTGGCTCTGACTATTGCCATTGCATTGGGTTGGGTTGTCATTGTAAGTTGTACATTCTACAATTCAGTCCCCTGCCCAGTTAATAGTTCTCCTGATATAGTGGTGCACTGCCTGGCTCTGGTTCTGTCATATTATTTGATGAGGATAAGTTATGGGTGGGCTAAATTATGTGGGATGATGGGAATGAATGAAATGAATAATATTTTTAAAAAAATAATTATTTAAATTTGTTCTTGGAGCATAGAGGAGATCGAGGCAGTGGGAGCTGCTCGAGTCTATTCATTGCATTGTCCTGTGCATTTCAATTTCATGGAAATATGCGACAGAGATTGAGATGCAGGTGCGTCTGACATGACTGCTCTGCTCAGTCCTCATCATAAATATCTGTTTTGAACTGCTCCCTGTCTCTATGTCATCCAGCGTCATGTCATACGGAGCTCATTTATATTTTATCCAAGCTGTCAAAGGACACATTGTCATTGGAAAATGAAATAACTGTACCTACTTATTAAAAGTCCCGTCCTCTCGTTCAGTCTCCTGCCCTGCTGCATGCTGCAATGTAATATAATCGGGAGAAACAGGAGATGGTCTCATGAGCAAAACTGTAAACTGAGGAGAGTGCCTATAATGTAGGGAAATACTCGGAGCGGAAGGGATGGCGGATTAAAAGTATAATAATTAATTTCATTTATATTCCAAGCAGGGAGACGGAGAGAGAGAAACAATAAAAATAGACAGAGTGGAAGAAATAAAATAAATACGGGGGAATGTGAAAGCTCTCTGTTTGTTTGTCCTTGTTTTTTCCCTCTGCTCCCTTTCACCTCGTCAGTCTCGGCTCACGGGAGGAATTTCCATGAGGATGCTGGGCGCGTTGAGGAGAGTGGAGTGGAGTGAAAGGAGTCAAGTAAAAGTGTAGGAGAGGAGGAGATGGAAGTCTCGCTCTTTGTCCCACTCTCCATCCTTTTAGTCAAACCATGTGGAGCCATGTAGCTATGGGCTCATCATGAGGAAAATGTGGAAAAGTGTAGAATGAGTAGAGAGTGGAAGAATGAATTGGATTTGGAAATGGGGAATAAATGGAATGAAGAGGAGGAAGTTGAGGGAAGTCGGTCATTGAGAACTCATTCAGATTCTGTGCAGGGAGACGGACGGGGAGACGAGGAAGGGAGTCTAATGGAGGGAAGGGGCTGCGGAGGGAAGAGGTAGTAAATTGCGGAGAGACATGAGATTCATAAAGGGAAAAGCATATGGGATCGGAGGAAGTGAGGACTACATTCCCCAGTCCTTCCATCCAGCCAGTCAGCCACCAGCCAGTCATTCCACAAATACTCACACACACACAATAACACTTTCATCTCTCCATCCGTCCATCTCTCCACAGACAGGGAGCTGGATGAGTAACATGTGGGCACGAGACGACTCCAGACAACAACATATCATTCTGGGCACATTGTAGTGGAGACTCTTAGTGGTAGTGGTATGGTGGTGGTGGTGGTGGTGGTGGAGGCAGTGGTGGTGGTGGTGGCGGCGGGAGTCATCGTGGTGGAACTGGAGGAGCTCGTCCTCAGAACCTACTTGTGGATGAAAGTAAAAGTGGGGCTATAGATCGCAGTATTGGGTATTTTCCTGCCCACAGATGATGATGATGATGATAATAATATGATAGTGGCTGATATTCCGAGATGTCCTTGTGTCCCTTCTTCTCCTTCCTGCACTCCCACTGTCCCATTTCCTCATCTCAATCTCCGCCGCATCCTCCACCGTTGACTCGAGCCTACTTTGTCCAGTCCCTTCCTCCGCTTCCCTTTCGCCTCGGCCCTGTCCACGTCCAAGACACATTGATGCGGAGACGGGCGACGGGCGACGGTTGACGGTAGTGCGTTGGACATGAACGAGGCTGCCTCTTGGATGTTGCATCTTGGCTGGTGGACGGCTGACGGGAGGGAGCAGGAGTGAGATGAGTTCCACTTGGACGGCGGGAAGGAGAGGGAGCGGGAGGAGAGAGGAGGGAGGGAGAAAGTGTTGCAGCGGAGACGAGAGAGAGAGCAGGCGATGCACTAGGCGAGCGGAGCATTGGGAGGGCATACCATGCGAGAGGAGCAGCTGGTTGAGAATGAGAGGCTGGGACTCGCGGACAATATAGGTTAGAGAGGGGAGAAAATACCCGGGTAAAAAGAGAAGAGTAAAATCAATAGTGTCATGGTAACAGCCAGGTATATAGAGTGAGGGAGAGAGGGAGAGCGTAGAGAAAGTATCGATCCGGCCACGACTCCGAGTCCCTGGCCCTCGTCCTCCACAGCTCAGCGTCTCTCCTTCCGCCTTCTCTAGACTTTCTTTTTCCAAGAAGTTGATATTCATAGTTGTTGGTGAGGTTTAGTTGGTTCGTAGTACAAGTGTACAGAGACACTCGCACTCGCACTCCCACTCCCGGGTACTCCGAAAAGAGCTGGGAAAACATCAATGAACAGGTAAGCTGAGTGGATGAGAGGCTCTGGAAGGAGAGGGAAACCCGCGCATGGTGAATTCCTACAGGTGGTTTATTCATCAGGTTGCTGGGCTCCTTTCACTTCCTTCCATCTCTCCTTTTCCTCCTTCTCTCCCCGCGTCTCCTCTCACTCTCGTCTCTGTCTGGGAAGGCGACTCATCCTCGTCTCTGTCTCCGTCTCTGCCTCGCTCCGTGAAAACTCTGAATATATCTCAAGTCTCTCTCCTCCACTCGCGTTCCCACTCATTCCACTCTCCCACCTGCCTTCCCTCCTCCCTCCTCCTCATCTCTCCTCACTTTCACTTCCTCACTCCCGAAAACACATTGAGTCCCACTCGCACAAACTATCCAAATCAGACTCAGACGAACATCCATCCACTCAGCACTCTCTCACTACTCTCACTTTCACAACACTACTCACCCTCTAGTCATTAGGCCAGAGTCGGCTCTCTCCCCGTCATTCAGTCCGCTCCTCGAGTTCGTTCCTGGGAGGGAGGGGGAGAAACCACTACACCCTCAAACGGAGCCAATCTCACCCCCTCACCACGTCACACCCCGACCTAACTATTTTTTTTTTGAATTATTAACATTAAAATAGGACAACTTACCCCAAGTGGTTGCTGCAGTTGGTGTTGTTGTTGTTGTTGTTGTTGCGGTTCGGGAAGACCAATAGAAGGCAAACTGGGATTGACACGTGAGAAGAGGCCTGGACGACGAGGACGACGACAAGGACAGGAGGCCAAGAGGGAGGAAGAGGAGGAGGAGGAGGAGGAGGTGGAAGAACACGTCCGACGTTGGAAACAAAAATCCGCCACCCTGCCACTGTCACCGCCACCACCGTCAACCCCAACCCCAACCCACCACCACCACCTCCACCAACCCTCCACGGTGGCGAGGAAGAACAGCATGTTCAAATTTAAAGGTCAACACTATCACCAATTCCAAACGAATCAATTAGAGAACAATGCACTGGGACAGTACTTTGACATTGGAAGATTTGTGGCGACGGCTGGACCGGAATCCATTTGGAAAATCTTTGATGGCTATCGAAAATCGGATGGAAAGGCTAGTGACACTCTAGTTTACATTTTTCAAACAAAAATCCGGATAATAAAAAATTTAAAAAAACCACATTAATTGCACTGTTAACTTCCTCTCCTTCAAACCTCTGCCCCCCACACCCGCCCCCCCCCCCGCAAAAAAAAACACCCCCTCTACTAATTTATATAAAAATAATATACAGAAAAAAAAACTAATCAATACTAAGAATATCGAATATCGAGACCAGCCTAAATTTAAAATAATTATATAACCAACTTGTTTGTGTATTTTGATATAAAATAATTAATAATTTATTTTTCCTGTTGTGTCTTCTCTTCTCTGCTTCTCTCCTCTCTCACATCTTCATCTCGATCTTGATGTTGATCTTGTGTGACTTGTGCTATTGTGAATTTTTTCATATTATTTGATTTTAATTTCAAATTTTGATTTCCTCAGTTTTCATAATTTATTTTGAGTGTTCCCATCTATTTTGTTTTGTTTTGTTTTGAAAATGATATTACAAAATTTTTGACCAAATTATTATTCTGGACAGGAGGTTTCAATATTCATCTTTGAAAAGCGTTCAGTGGAAAAGCTACATAAACCCAAGAGAAAAGAAACTATTACGGAAATTTTAAGATCATCTGTCCGACAGTTGGAGAGATTTCGTCATCCTAAAATCCTTCAGGTTCGTTCGTCCTATTTCAATTTTAGTCCATTAAGTATAGCATTAAATTATAATCTAATATAATATGCTAATTCATTATAATGTACTTTCATCCTTTCATCATCAACACTTTTACTTATATAAAAGGTCCTCTCATCTTTTTTTTTTATTAATTTTTATTTCTTTTTTTTTGTGGAACTTTTGTCATCGCATCACATGTCAATATTACAGTATTACATCCACCACTTCGAAAAGTGTCTCTGAATGAAATACATATTTATGAGTGCTAAGTAACAAAAGTTTTTCAAAGGAGAAGCCATTCTCTCCTTTTTCTTTTTTTTTTTGGATTTTATATACGGGTTGTGTGCGTATTTATATGTATGGGGGAATTAAACAAACAAAAAACTTTGAAATTGACACTAAAGGTAGTGTATCCGGTGGAGGAGTGTGGAGAAACATTAGCGTTTGCCTCAGAGCCTGTCTTAGCTAGTCTGTCAAATCTGCTCAGTGATGAGTCCACCTCAACCTTCCTTGATATCGAACTTAATTATGGAATCCTACAGGTGTTTAACTTTTTTTATAATTATTACTATTACTCACTTTTTTTTACACACACGCAGACGCAAATAGCTTACACTTCATTTTAGCACATAATTTCTTCATTCAGTTTAGTGTATTGTAATATTTATTGATTTTTTAAATTATGCGAAAAATATTGTAAATTCCATATTTTCCCTGTTTATTTCCCATTTAGCCTATAGTTGCTATATAAGAATATTGCATATATTACAGTAAAAAATAGTAGTAGTTTGCCAAATTTAATTACTAATTAAGTAGCCGGAATTAAAAATGAGGGAAGTACCCCAATTTAAAAGACAGGTTAATCATAAGAAAAATAAGATAGAATTTTTGATTTTATTTTTAAATATATAATTAAAAGATAATATGTTGTTGTTTTTTAATGAATGGGAATGGATATTGTGATTTGGACGGGTAAAAAGCTGACGGAAGCCCTTCAGTTTCTCCACTATTCTGGGAGAGTCCTTCATAGAAATGTTTGTCCTTCCAGTATTTTAGTCACTAAGCGTGGTACCTGGAAATTAGCTGGTTTAGAATTCACGGGTAAACAAATCATTCTTAATCTTTGTCTTAACTTTGTCCATACATAGTTTTTTTTTAGTTTGATTCTATTTACTTATTTATTTATTATACAATTACCATCTAGAATCTAGAATCTAGACTAATGTGCAGTCAGAGTGCAATCCAGAGAGAATCTCTCTCCGTAGGCTATAAGCTCAACCCAAACCCCATAGCAGTAGCAGTGGTAGTAGTACTAATAATATGATAACCTACTTCTGTCCATACACAGAAATGTGCTACTGTATACTATACTACTACTTCCCTTTATTACATACCTACCTGTTATTATTGTGAACCTTTTCTGTAAGCGTTTACTTCCCGTTTACTTTGACACTTGTCTTCGTCTCTCTACTTTTGAATGTGTGTGTTCCCATAGTCCCAGTCCAGAGGACTCTTGTACTTTTTTTACGTTTATTTTATTTCTTATTCACGCCATATCGTAGACACAGACTTTCTCTCTCTCTTGGTTACTTGTAAATCCGTAGTCGTCTTCTTCCCCTGCCATTCCACACATTATCCCGCCTCCAGCTATCATTACCATTAGCAGCACACCATAACCATAGCCATAGCCATAGCCATATGCCATTACTTTACAGTACAGGAGACCTCCTACATATACCTATACTACTATTACTATTATTATACCCAGTGTCTTTTTATTAGGAAGTTACTACCGCTCCAAGTATGTTTAATTCTATCTACTCTAGACATCATTGTATTATGTATTTACATCCGTGGGCATGTATGTATAGAGCGCCCTGGTTGGTGTTGGTGTTGGTTTGGTTCGTACCCCGTCGCTAAGTTTGTTCCCTAGTGATAAAACTTTCACCTCCGCTGGAGCTCAAAAAAAAGTGCTTGGATGTTGTCATGTGATTCCTCTCTCTCTCTTCCCCCGTCTACTTCTATTTCTAATCCCGAATCGTGATTGTGACTATTGTCTCCGGACAGGAATAGAAATTGTTAGATTAGAATACATTTGGGTTGTGGTGGTATCTGGTCGGGCCAGGACTCCTTATCAGTGGATACAGTGGTGTGGTATAGGGGATATGTTACAGAGTCGTGCGGGTGCTGCTCCAGTGCATATAGGAGTGAGTAGAATGGGATTTGTATTTGGAGATGTTGATAATGCGGATTTATTAATATGGATTTTAGATGTGCCTACTTATTTATTATGTGATGGTGGGGGACGAGGAGAAAGTATGGACTTGAGTACGTACGTATGGGCGGTGCAGTGCGGTGTGGTGAGACGTGTGCCTCACTAGTTAGTTTTCCTCTTGGTTTCCTTCCGTCTCATTTACACATATTATGCAGGACGTAGTCGGGGTAGGGGTAGGAGTAGGTATAGCTGTAGGTATGGAGGATATAGATAGTGTGGAGTGAAGTTTTGGTGAGTGGGAAGGGAAGGGAGCTCACTGGGAGTATCTGCCGCTCTTCATTCTCTTCATTATATCCATCATTACAGAGTGGATCTTGTATTTTTCTCCAGCTGTAAATCAGTAGTTTGTTGTTGAGGGAGTGGAAGTGGAAAGTAGTGAAAGTAGTGAAAGTAGTGAAAGTCGTCGTAGTAGTTGTTCTCGTTCTTGTTCTTGTAGTGCAATGGATTCTGGATTTGTGAGGATGTGGAGTTGTGTGTGTGTGTGTGTAGAAATGGTGGAAATGGTCGGATCTCCAACTCACCACTACCACTGCCACTGCCACTGCCGTTGTCACTGTCTGTCAGTCCCCATAAACTAAACATAAACATGAACATCAAATCCATGCTCCATACATGAAGAGACAAGACTCAGTCAGATGATCATTATTCTATCTTTCCCCAATCACTCCCACAATCACAGCTGTCCACTTTTTTTCCCTTCCTCTTCTTCTTCCCCTTCTCCCCCCCCCCCTCCTTCTTGAGCTTTCTCCGCTTCCGCTTTCTCAGTCCATTACTTTGGAGTTTTCTTCGTACTTTCACTTTCATCTCCTTCCTCCTTCTCGGGTCTTCGTTTTTATTATTTTCCTCGTCGTTTCTATGTGTAGCTATAGGCCTCCATTATTTCCTCATTTCCCACATTTGTTTTTGCTCCTTCTTCTTCTCGTGATACTCTTAATTTTTTTAGAGGCTGGGAGATTGGGAGTGGGACGTGAGGTAGGTAGTTGTAGTTGTAGGTGAGGTGAGGTGAGGTGAGGTTGGGAGGTGGATGGTGATGTCTTTCTCGATCTCGATCTCGATCTCGCTCTCGTTCGTAGTCAGGGAGATGGGGGCCGGGCAGTGAGAGAGCCTAGACAGTCTGTAATTCCCAATTGTAATTTCCTACCTACTTTAGATATATGCTGCATTCCAACTCCAGCTCCAGAACCAGCTCCAGCTCAAGTCTATTTAGATCTCTTCACTCCTTGTTTTCTATAACTTATTATTTAGGACTGATACACAGAGGGATACTACTATTCTATTTCTATGCTCTACACAGTCTACAGATACTCCCTTTCATATTTCCTATCTCAAGCGTATTGCTCCCTCCTCCTCCTCCTCTCACTTACTTTCACATCCAATTTTTTTTTCGCTTCCTCGGTGAGAGTCCTTCAGGATGTGGAGTCGTATCTGGAAGTAGCCCCGTAGCTACACTCTCCTATCTTCCCAGTATGTAGTCAGTCAGTGAGTCTGAATGTGAAATATCCAATAGAGCTGAAACAATACGCTCTACATCTATCATCCGCTCCCCATCCAGTACATTATTATAATTATTATTTATCTCTCTACTCCGTCTCACACCAGCGCCAGGGCCAGAGCCAGAGCCAGAGCCAGAAACAGTAGCAGACACAAAGAGCCGAGCCAACAAGCCAACTCGTATCTTTCATTCACGCTCCAAGTCCATCTCCCTCCAGTGTCTCTCTGTCTCCTCTATTTTTGTTTGGCTGACAGCCATTCCCTGTGTACGCTCAGCCTATCTAATATGCAGTTCCCGTCCAGCACCACTCCCAAATCAAAATTAAAATCAATGAGGATATGGAATGTAGGTGGTACATAGAATGACAACTTCAACTCTGAAACTGAAACCGAGGCGAAACAACTCTGGAGAAAACCATATAGACTCCGCATATAGCCCCACACCAAACTTTCCCACAGGCTAATTATCATGTGTAGAGGAGAAAGGGAGAGAGACGTAGAGACAGAGGCAGAAACTGCAGAGCTGATAAATACTGTTGCCATCATCATGACAGACACACAATTTGGAATGCTAATACCCAGGGAAATAATGTGGAGCCATAGATCTTCCCTACGTACGCACGCATCCAACCGAGTCAGTCAGCCATGAAGATGAAGACGCGGAGGAAGATGAGAGGGAGTTGACTGAAGTGGAGGATACAAGACATTTCAATTTTAAACATTTCCACATGTCTCTCTCTCTATAAGTACGTGACGAGGCGGGGACGCCGAGAGTGATTCACACGCTAGAATATAAATTCACACGCTCCGGGCTCACACGCCTCCCAAAAGACATATGTATATACAGCTGAGGCGAGGCAGGAAAGCAAAGGAGAAATTCAACCCTACTACAGCCATATCAATAAGCTCTGTCATATTTCTTTATTTTCCAAGCCAAAGTCAATCCCCCTCACATGTTTACCTTCATTTCCTATTGTACGTCCTCCCTGGTTTTTGCCATGATTTAAAAAAATTAAATTTGAAGCCATGTTTGTGATTGTTTGGAAGCTAAAGTACCTACCTACCTACCTACGGTTATGGTACATTTACTAAGTATTACTTTTCCTAGAACTATACGAGGGTATATTTTGTAAATGGACAGCCTAAGGGCTTACAGAGTGTCAATATAATTTGCAGATTTCCTCAAATTCCAGATTTATTTGTGGTTTTTGGGACTTGTACACTCTACAAAAATGGTAATGGTCAGTGTTCAGAATTTTGTGGACTTTCACTTGCAAATCAAAACACACAGAGAACTTGATTTATTCACGGCTACGGCTACGGCAGATGAACGCATCCATCTGCTAGTATATAGATTCCCTCCAGTTTAATTGAAACTCAAATTTAATTTGACCTCCTTCCCGGCGGTCCCCCCCCCCTCCTCCCCGCTCCATCCCCCCGCCCTTCCATAATGTCATTCCCATGCTGAGGAAAACTTTCTCCTAGAGTCATTATATATTATACAAGACTGTAATTCTGAAACTCATCCTCAATTTCACTATTAATTGCACACATGTCAATACAGTGCTGTGAACTGTGAGGTCCCTACCCAGCCAGCAAGTACTGGCCAGACATTACCTCACCCTATTAATTCTTCTCAACATCTTCTATATAAATATGCCCTCCGTCTCGTATGCCTATGTTCATGTGTTGGTTCGTCCTTTTGTTACTTTTTTCTCGAGTCCTTGTTGACTCTTTGTCCTTTTGATTCCGTTCCATGAGGAGCATTAATTCTTGTCCATGTTTTCCCTCTCCTGCCCAATTCCCCCACTCCTTCTGTCTTCACTCTTCATCATTGTATCCCCAAAGTTCCGGAGAGAAAACTAAGAAAAAAAATGAAGACCAAGAAGAAGAAGAAGTAGAAGAAGAAGTACAAGCTCAAACAAATATAAAACAGAGAGAAAGAAGGAAATCATAGAAGAAGGCGAAGAAGAAGACAAAAAACGAGGGGAAATTGGGAGAGAAAAGTGAGAGAAAGTGAAAAAAAAAAAGAAGCGAGAAAGAAAATACGTACAAAATTGATTTTTTCTCTCTGACCTAATTGACGTCTTTTAGTATAAAGGAATAAGCTTTTTAATTGTACACTTTTTGGCTCTGTGTCTCTTTAAAATAAGAATGAGGCGCTGTATTTCATCGATTTTTATTACTCCTCACAAAGACCGCACAAAATTCAATTATTTTTTTCCCCTTTTTTCTCTCTCCATTTCTCTCTCTTTCTCTCTCTCTCTCTCTGTCTCCACTGTACTTTTTTTTTACATGAAAAACGAAAAACGACAAACGACAACTGGAGAGGCAAACGACACGAACACGGGGCAGGGAACGACGACGACGACGACGACGACGATGACAGGGACTAAACTATAACGAATTAAATGAATATAAGAAGAGTATAAAAAGTGGAGAAAGAGTGAGAGAGAGAAAAAACCGGGGAAAGGAGTATGTAGCTAGGAGGCTAATATTTTGAATACACAGCGAGAGGAGTGAGTTGTCCTTCGTTTGCTGTTTAGTTGTTCACAGTTTTGTTCCAGTTTCACTACCAAATATATAACATTAGAGAGTGACATGTCTTCTTCGCCCTTTGTCCTTGCATTCTTCAAACCTTCCTCACTCCGCTCTTTCGCCCTTCCCTATTCTCCATAAATAAAAGACATTGCACACGTTCGAGCCCATAAATATGTATGTACATGTAGGAAGGGCCGCTTCCCAAATGGGTAGGACGAGAGTTGGTAATATGGGATATGGGACATGGGACATGGGACTTTCACCTCAGTCTGCCTGTAGAATGTAGTAGGTAGTAGTAAGTAGTAAGCGTGTGAGTGTGGAATAAAATGGACGAGGAGTGGGAGCGACAGACGGCGGAGTATGTATGTGTAGCGGAGAAAGCGAGAGTGGAACGTGGTAAATGCTCAACAAGTAAAAAGGGAAGAAAGAAAGAAAGAAAGAAAGAAAGAAAAAGTAGAGAATGGAAAGGGAAGAGAATAGAGAAAAGGAATATCCTGATTCTTGCCACTTATGTTATGAGCCTTTAAACTCCGTCCTCTCCCCTCCTTTCCACCACCACTCAAAACTCCTGCTTCAAAATCCTACAAACTATACTGCACGTTAAGTACAGAGAGAGAAAGGACTAATAGATATAAATGAAGCCTCATTTGAGCGCGGATGGGTACGGGCACGGGTCGGGTACGGTGGAGGAAGTAGGAAGGAAAGTTGTTAGGCATAGGATGGAGCCATGAAAGTATTTCTGTATGTAGGTACATACAGTCTGTGGTAGAGCTTTTAGGCCGGAGCCGGGGACTCTCTATATAGTCTCCGTGTGTACATACAGTTGGGAGGATAACATAAGTTGCTCACATATTTGCTCAAAGATGAGAATGAAAAGTTGGACGAGTTTACGAGTTCCATGACTCTCAGTTGACTTCACTTCACTTGACATGACAACTTAATCTCGGCTTACTTACCTAATTCAAAACTTAAAGAGAGCAACTCTGTGAGGAACTGAAGCCCCCCGAAAAACTGACGGAACATTGCAACCGACGAACCATTGAACAACTAAAAAGGAAGGGAAGAGAAAGTAATTTTCTTGTGAGTCTCTCTGAGCAAGAGAACAAAAAAAAGTAGAGAGGAAATGTGTGGGGAAAGTACATAGTGGATTGGGGCGGGAGGAGGGACTATATGTATATAAGAGAAAAAAACATGAAAAGGGGGAAAGAAAAATAATTGATACTGATGACACCTCAAATTTAATTAATTATTAATTAGCCTCCGGTGAGACCCTTTCACTTTTCCCTCTCGCTCAATATATACGGAGCGGAAAACAAACACAGATTGTACTTTTTCTATAATTTACAAACACAACATGTAATATATATGCCATACGCTCTAATAATATGTATGTACTTTCACTACCCCCCTCCCCCTCCTCGCATCCACCCTCCCCCTTTAATAATGAGGTATGAGAGACATTATTGAGGAGTGTATGTACACTGTAGGCTATATGTACCTAGTAGGTAGTAGTAGAGCTCTGTATTTCTGAGCTTCAGCCGAGTGAAAGTTTGTGTGGAATTCTGGAAACTATGTGTTCCTGTCGTCCACACACTCTCATTTGACTTTTCATGCTTTTCCTCCTGGAGAGTGACTCTGGATGTAATGAATAGAGGGGAAATATGTGGTCTGTATGAAAATTGTAACATGAATTGATTCCACTTGCTAAAGTAATTATGGTGAGGGGGTCATTAGATTAGTGGATGTGAGAGAGTGGAAGTAATACAGCATATCAAACCATAACCCAACCAACCCAAAACTAAATAACTCAACAAGGACACACACAGAAATATGATGGAGAAGTTCTCAAGTATATAGAATTGTAGGAACGTAATAATCGCCGTTGGAGATGCTATGTCAGACATATGTGCTATGCAATGTAACAACTTGAGTATATTAGTATTATAAGGGCCAGCTGTCCAAAAATCCCAAACTTTTTTCTAATTAAATTATTGACCAGCGTAAAAATGTTGCAATTATTATTTATAACAGGAAACATACAAGTTTCTTAGTATATGTACTTATAACACGGGATCAGTCAGTGGAACAAGTTCTAATTAGGTAGGTTACATTTTTTTGTAAAGTACGAGAGGTTCTACTATCATGACTTTAACATAGGAGGTTAGAAACATGTTTTTGAGATACTGCGTTCATTTTATTGATTTATTGTCAAAAATCTCATATTTACAAATGTCTGATATTGCATCTCAAAACTGAAATGTGTACGGTGACATTAGATTCGGAGAAGAGGCTGCTGGGGGATAATGCTGATAGACAGAGTAAGTAGGAGCTACAAGTTGATTGTATTTGGTCCTGTACTTAGTAGTGTAGGTCGGTCTATGGAATAATTAAATTAATTAACTTGATAACTCCTTATCTTGTGTACGAGCCGACTACTTCTTGATTTTGTAATAATAATAATTACAAATATAATAAGTCGCATTCTGTCGGAGGTTGATTGGTTCGTTGGTTCATCTGGGGATGGTGGTGGTGGTGGTGATGGCGGAGTAGGAGATTAAAACGGAGAAAGAAGACAAGGAAAGTCGCTGGGAGGGAGCGCTCTCTCAGTCGCTCCTCTCCATCTCCATCCCATCCACTTTCCCTTCTTCGGTTTCGGTTTCGGCTTTGGTTTCGGCTTCGGCTTTCCATCAACTGTCTGCCTGTCGATCTTTCTCCCCTTGGTTGTCTTTGTAGCCTTCTGTGTGAATATCGATAATTATATGTTGATTCAACTCTGACTATATATAGACTCACTTCTCCATTTCTCTCAGCGTCAGCCTTCCTCTTCTATAACTCAGCAAGCTCATCCAGATTATCTCTCGATTCTGGATTAGGGTCATGCACGTATAGCATGTATAGGGGAAGTGGAGGTAGTTAGGGCGTCGGGGCTGGAGCTACTAATTTCCCTCCTACACGTATATCTACAGCTACAAATTCAAATATAATATACCGTAAAGCTTCCAGTAACTCCCAGGTCTCTAATAAGTCCCGGCGTCCCTAATAACTCCCGGGGTCTTTAGCATTGAGCTAAATGGAGAGGATATTGTTTTTGTTTATATTCTGGTTTCTAATAACTCCCGGGTCTAAACTAAAGTTTGACATATAAATCCCCCGCGGGGAGTTCTTAGAAGCTTTACGGTGTATTTGTATATTTTGTTTATGTCGTGGCAGTTGTCGGGAAATGTAGAATGTACAATTCCTACACTGAACATAGGCGAAAAGTTAGAAATTTGCAAATGTCTAAACTACATACCTGCCCTTCCCTGTATGGAAATTATCGGATTTGGTTGGCCCGTATTGCCTGGTTATGGTTATGGTTAGGGGAGTGGAGGGGACTCGAGGAAAGACATGTTTATAAATAAGGACCATTGTACAGGACTGTCTGTCGTCTCGTTCTCAGGATTGTGTGTCCACTAATATTTTTGATGGAATAGGATATTATGGAATAGGGGTCTCCTCTTTGTACGCCTCTAATGCCTTCCCTCACGTTTTACGTTACGTCCTCCTGCCTCTCTGCCTGCCTGGTTCGTGGTTTATGAATGAGGAATCCCCACCACGACCACTACCACATACTACCCATACCACGAACCCTCTCTTCTCTGTCTTCTCCTCTATATAATGGTACACCTTCTTTCTCTCGTCTATCTTCATTACCTACACATTATTTACTACTTCACACACACTCTCCTCCTCCCTCCACTTTCACCTACCTACTTTCCCATTTCCCTATTCCCCCCTTCGCCTCCGACTCCGTCGCCGTCTCTCTCTCGTTGCTCTCAAGCAAACATTCTGGGAACATGGAACATGGAAACATGGATAGATAGAAAGCGAAGATTATTACATTTGGCTTTGTACAAGCTCCTTCCTTGTCCATGTCGGTATTCCATGTTCCCTTCCGCTCCACTACTCTCTCTCTTTCTCCCAATATCCATTCCATATCCGCATCGAATCGCATTTCGCATTTTGTGTGTGTGTGTGTGTGCATTGCCTCGTATGTCTCCCGTCCCAGCTCTTCCCGATCCCGTTCCAGTCCATTATATCATTGCTTTCCTTCCACTAATACTATCTTGGGCCACGACCGTCTCTCTCCCTATCCTTTTTTCCCCATGTTTACTCTCAAATGTTCAGTGTAATGTAATTCAATTTTCATGGACGGGAGATTCGGTGGGAGCTGCTCTGTGTACTTTGGATCGTCGGACTTTGTTGGACAAAAGGGATACATAGGATAGGAGACACTCGTAGTGGCTCGTGAGCGCTCGTAGTAGTTCTCTCTTATTTTTTTGTGTGTGGATGTGCATGTGGGAGTAGAAGTAGAGTTTTGGAATTTCGCGAATTCCCCAATTTTTTTACGAATTTATGAATTTACGAATTTTGGGTTGGGTGGGAGGAAGGGAGGAGGGACGAGGAGAGAGATTGGGGGAGGAGATTTTGGGATTTTCGGGGAAATATTATTATTGGATGTTTGTTGTGCAGAGATAGGAGACGGAGAGAGAGAGAGAGATGGATGAAGTGGATTAGTGGTCAATTGTGTGTCTTATTTACTCATTTACCATTCAGTCTCTTTAACTCTTTATTCCACCTTCCACTCTCACACTCAACTACTTACAACACAACTACCAACTATTTACCACAACTCCAAATACAACAAAGGCAACAAAGGAAGTACAAAAGTTTCCACCTGAAATCAATCTAGTGTAGTGGGTTCTGAGTTTCTGAGGTCCTTTCCCTTTTCTCCTACTCTCTCTCGCTCTCTCCAGGCTCAAGTACAATGAAAATGAATGTCATGTCCTGCCCTCATGGTTCCCCTGTCATGCCATGCCATGCCAATAATAATGCCAATGCTATTCTATATGCCCTGCAATATGCAAAATGTCCTGCTGCTTGGATCCTCCTCGCTCTCTGTGTCTCGAGTGTCTTTGTGTTTGGTCTGCTATGTAATTGTAATTGATGTAACCGTAACCGTAACCGTAGCTGAGCCCATTTGGCTCGACAGTCCTACATCTCTCTGTCCATATATCCCTGTGTTGTCCGTGTCTTCCTCGCATTGTTTCTGCCTGTGGTGGAGTGCTGTTCATGTGTTGACTCAAGAGGAGACGAGGATTCGAGAGTGTAATCAAAATTTCAAAGGTTAACAAGAGGGATGGTGAGTGCATGAGATTCAAAAGTTGAATGAGGAACATAATTCGAGGAGATGAGCAAGAAGATAATGGAATAATGAAATAATGGGATAGAGGAGATAGACTCGCTGTCCTATATCCATCCACAGACCATAATGTTTCTAATTAATTAGTATGCGCACAGCTGTGAGTCCTCGGAGCTCCGCTATATGACTGTAGGCGACTCTATGTTCATAGTAGTGCAATGTAGTGTAATGATGTGAATCGATCTGGATGTGAATGTGGAGATTTGAGATTTTGTAGATATTCCGACCAAGTCCCTCACCGCCTCTCTCTCTCTGCCTGTGTACATTTCCCCTTTTACCTTTTGAGCCTATGTCATTACACCGCTATATAGGCTCTGCCCCTCCTGCATCAACACATTATACTCACCTACTCAATGACTCATTAGAACACGGTTAGTAGTGAATTTTGAGAGTCTCTATGTAGTGACAGGACGAGTTAATAGAATTACTGGAATTAGCGGAGACTCTGGAGCGTGTACAGGGGAATTGGTGGAATTGATTTGTGAACTGTGTCTGTCCTTGTGTCTTTAGAGAGAGCAAATGAGATAGACGGTTTAGAGCCGATCAATTGTCAACCCTGGACGTCCCGCTTACCCAAAACAGGTCAACCAGATTTGGATTTTACAGCACCTGAAATCCAAACAACCTCCACCTGTAGTCTCCTCTCGGATATGTTCTCGTTAGGCATGGTCATTTCCTCTATTTTCAATAATGGCAAATCTCTTATTAACTCAAATCACTCTAGTTCAAATTACCTCAAACAAATCGAAGGGGTGAGTTAATCCAATTTTTTGCATTTTATCCACTCATCTCCTCATCCCTAATTTATAATCTCATCCAGTATCATCATCATCACTCATCCCCCCTCCAACATTCTCACTCTCATTTAAGTATTTAATCGCTCCGGCGCTCACATTAACTCTACTGATCTCTCCTCATCAAAATCCAGCCTGCATAAAGTCCATGATTACCAGTCCACAGTCTACTACACACCCGTCTTGTCTTCCCCATTTATCATATTACTCTCTCCGCTTTGATCCTGATCAATAATAATTATTATACCCGGGATTTTTTATTTTTAATTGGATTTTTGACTTTGAAGTTGATTTTTCAAGAAGAGACTGAGACTGGGGGAGGAGATGCTTCAAATTTACATTGCATAATAAGAAAAAAAATTGGAGATTATTCACTAATGGGTTATGGGTCAATGGGTGAGGCAGTGATGCATAAAGTTTGGTGGGAAATGAGAAATGAGAATGGGGAGATGATGATGAGATGCGTTGGAGTTTTGAGCTTGAAAAAAAAATCGTTCTTCTTCTCCTTTTTCTTGTTGTTGTTGTTGCTGTTGTTGTTGTTGCTGTTGTTGATGATGATGATGAGATGTAAAATGTATTTTCCAGTTGGAAGCCCAACTTCATATCATTCTCCCCAGAGTTCCAATCGGTCTTCAAGAAGCACTAATTCGTTTAGTGAATAAAGAACCCCGTCAACGTCCTACATCTCAGCTCTTAGCACTCATCAAATACTTTAGTGATCCAAGCGTTCATGCTCTTCAGTTCCTTGATGTTATTACGATGAAAGATCCGAGTCAGAAAGCTCATTTCTACAGGCACAGCCTTAAAGAAGTACTTCCTTACATTCCACGGGTAAGTAACTACATACATGATGATACTCCTTTCTCACTACTCTCTCCCCAGTCATCGCCTTAGTCTCCTATGCTCTTTCCTCTTCTTATCTTCTTAATACTCTGATGATAGATAGTAGGGCACTTTCCATTCCCCATCTTCCACGTCCGCCACACGTTCTCCTGTCTTCTCCGCACCCAGCCCCAATCTTACTCTAATTCATACTACACTTCCCCCCCCCCCGTCTTCCTTTCTTCCTCCTCCTCCTCCTCCTTCTTCTTCTTCGGGTCTTCCCATATTCGTCTGTGTTATGAATATAGATATTGTTTTGGGTTTGGGTAGCGTCTCCTCCGCCGTCGTGTCCTACTCCTCGGTTTTCTCCTTTATTTTCCTCTCTTTTCCACAGCCAGATTCCTACTGTCATCTCTCTTTATAGACTTTCAGACTTTCCAACTTATAAATCCCCCAGATAATACAATTTTCTACAGTTTTCCTATATTTCTTTCATCCCTTCAGATCTTCAATTGGATTTTTTCACGAGTCACTCTCTATTTATGCACGTCCATGATCGTGGAGACTCCTGCGGATCTCTCTCTCTCTGCTTATGGTGAGGGCTCGGTTTTTTGTTTGAGTCTGTGAGAGTATGCACGACTCGACTCCGCTCAAAACCGAGCTCCGAGATCCGCGAGATCCGTGAGACCCGTCCCCGTCAACCTGTAGGCTAGAACAAAAACAAAGAACAATAGAGAGAGAGAGATTTTTTGGTTTGTTTAAGCCTTTCATCCTTTGTGAGAAACTGGGAAGTGATACCCACATATCCTATATATATACAAGACTACATGGACTCCATGTCCTCCCTATACAGATATGATTATCATATTGTACCAAGACCGAGAGAGAGAGAGACAGAGATGCCTTCCTTCCCTCATTCCTTTAAAAATACCCACACATAAACATCCCGTCCCTCCTTCCTTCCTTCAACATTCAACATGACAAAGTTCTGCTTGAGCTTTTATTACTTAACGTTAACGTACTCACGTACCTCCAGTTATCCACAAATATTGAGTCAAATTATATTTGAATCCATAAGATACTGACGGTTTGACAGATCTTTATTTTGTTTTAGCATTGATCTGTTTTTTTTTTTCGTTCTTCAGAGCCATAATATAATATGTATCCTATATCTTGTTAGGGAGCTCCAGTTGAGAGCATCAAAGGGAAACCAAAACCAAACCCAAAACCAAAACTAACTTTTGGCTGTGAAATGTTATTTCAATGTTCCTTCTATACTTCCTTTCTACCTTCTGTCTTTTTCAAAACCTTTTTTTTCCCTCTCTCTCCCTCTCTTCTCCAGAAAGGTAAAATTGAGTTTCTTTACGGTTATGGCCAACGCTTTACGGTCCTCCTTTCAAGGAATATAAATAGAAACGGTAGTTTATTTGTATCTCTCTCCTTTTTGTTTTTTATTCTTTTTACTCGCTTTACACATCGCGGGGAACTATTTTTTTCCTCTCTCTACCTCTTTCTCTGTAGCTTTCGGAACTTCCAAAGTTTCGGTTTCGGTTAAAATGGATAATCCGAAATCGAATCCAAATCCACATGGTATTTCCTTGTACATACTCAATAGATACATTATCAAACAGAGTTGTTCTTCTGGTTGTAGTACTTTTTTTTCTTGGGTTGTCATACGGAATAAGGGAGACAAAGAGAAGAGAGACAGATATGTGTGTGTATGTATACAGAGACAGAGTATTTACTTTCAGTTCTCAAGGAAGAAAGTAAACAAAGTCATTTTGTTGGGGCTGGGAATGATATTGAAATAAAGAATCTTTCACTAGACTTATTTGACAAACACACCAAGAAAAGAAAAAAAAAGACGAGGTAGGTGGATGATGATACGTGTGTGTACATTTCTTATTTTTATTTGTAGAAACTATGGTTTCAACACGTATGGCCAGCACTTCAAACTGAAATGAAAACTCAAGAAGTTCTCGCAGCCGTTCTCCAACCAATACTCTTCCTTATAGAACAATCAACTCAAGCGGACTATGAAACTATTATCTTACCCACATTTAGGTAAACTCGAATAGGACTATGTCATCGTCCATTTAGATAATTGTCATCACATTCAAATATAATAATAAACCAAAGAGACGTGATCACTCATAATAATGTGTATACCGATGTAGAGGGTGTAAAGTTTGAGCGAAATGCTTAAAAACAGTATCATATTCTTCTGACATCATTAAAAACAAACTACTCAAACAAAACTCTCACAAATTGAGAATATCTTCTAAGAAAATCGGTTTTTGAAACACTTTTAGAAATTAAATGAGATGTGACAAACCTATGGGCTGTACTAATATGTGGGTTGACGATGACATTGTATCTTGATTGTATTTCAGACAAGTTTTCACGACTCCAAAATCAATCCAAGCAACAGTGACGCTTTTAGAGAATCTTCAAATTATCTTAGATAAGCAAGCGAGCCCGGAATTAAAAGCACAAGCACTACCTATGCTCTACAACGCTTTCGACTCTTCAACGATTCAAGTTCAGGTATGATGACAACTTTAAAAGTAAAACTAAAGAAACCAAAAGTAAAACAAAATTATAAAGTTTATATAGTATTTTGCATCGACACATACAACATAATATACTGCGACAAAATCCTCCCTTCATTTGCATATAATATACATGGTACATGTATGTATACCTACATATAGTAATTTTCTTGCTATTAATATAAGTATCACTGTTTAAGTTCAACATTGCGCATCAGTTGTCTCGAGTTTCGAATTACACTCGGAGGCTCGAGTAACCGAAACTAATAAATCAAATTATTTAATTATGTAAACATATAAATTGGATATACACTTGTAAACTAGTTACTCGTTATCTAGCAGAGTTGAGCTCATTAACTGAACCAGTGACTCATTTAATGAAAATCTGTTTGGGCTCACTTTTGATATGCGGACGACGTTGATTTTGACGTTGGTTTGGTTGGTGATGATGGTGACGGTTGGATATCGGATGCTGGATGATGTACTTACACTACACTACACAGAATGCTGCTTTAATCTGCTCCGCAAACATATCTCACCATTTAGATGAATCATCAGTTCGTAAAATTATTCTGCCTAAAGCAAAACAAGTATACGAAAAATATTCTTCAGACTTGAAAATCGTACTAAATGTATTAACTTGTATCGAGAAAATACTGGATAAATTAGAGAGATCAATGTTAATTGAAGATGTTCTTCCACTACTGGGGGAAACTAAACTTCAAGATGCTGACATTACGATTAAAGTTGTTCGTAAGTTTTTCAGTATTATTTTATCCTCCTTACTACATGCTGATGCTACAGCTTTCCTGTTTTTTTGTGTGGAAAATTATCAACTTTAACGAAGAAAAATCGCCATAGGGCCGGACATAAATGACGCCACCCAAATTTACCAAAGTTTTCGTCCCACCCACCTTGTCACGCTATTTTTAATCATAGAGTAAATGGCTGTCGCTAGCATGGGGTGTCAAGTGATCCACCCTCAACGTCCAACGTGGTTGGCGCCATTTATGTCCGATCCCTTACTATTATCATGAAAAGTGATTCTAAAAACAAATGAATTGGTTTCTGGACTGAATTTAGAAATTTACCGCTTAATGCTAACGGATAAGAAGTTTGGTTTGAGTGTAAATATAATGGCGACGAGAGTGATGCCCTCTTTACTACCTCAGACTGTGAATCCAAGTTTAAACCTTGAGCAGTTTTCCACTCTGCTGGCAGTTTTACAAGATATGCTGGATCATATTGACAGGTATTTCATCATTTATTTTATTACAAACTTTGATAATCCCAGGGCCGGACGAAGGAATTGCTTTTAGGCACCAAATTGTTTCCATACAAAAACCACCATTTTGATATTATTGATGGTTTTCTTTGGTAAAGCAAAATGTTGTATTTACATGTTTTGAGAAAAGTGTTCATTGTCTTATTTGCATGTTTGTGCGTGTGTGTTTGGTGCATGAAATGTACCAAACATTTTTATTTGCGTGGTTTTGAAAAGTCAAAACATTATTTTGACCTATTTTTTAAAAGTGCAAAATTGTCCATTTAGTAGGGTTTGCCCTTATGGTGATCACTTCCCTAATGGTGATCAGTAGCCGCGATTCAAATGCTGCTGCGTTTAAAAATCTGTCTGGTTGATATTGTTATAGCTTATAATCTCAACTGTCTATGTCTATAGCCAGTCACACATATTTTTAAATGCAGTAGTATTTGAACAACGGCAACTGATCACCATTAGGGAAGTGATCACCATTAGGACAAACCCTGCTACATTTTTTTTTGAAAATTCAGTCAGCGGGGGCTGTCTGCGCTGGCCGCATTATCCGGCCCTGGATAATAATCCTCCTATTTTACCTGATACAAAATTAGAGAGACTTTAAGCATTATTTTGAATTTTCTTTTTCCTTTTTATTTTACTAATTTAATAATTTGCCTTTATGACCCTTAACCTTTGACTCATTTTTACCCCTACTATTTTTTCAGGAATCAACGGAATAAATTAAAATTAGATCACCTAACGCTGGGCTCTCCGCCGATTGAAGAAATGAGACATAGAACTCTTCGCCATCAGCGTTCTAGCGATAATATGATAAATGTGCCAATCAATTCGTTCCACGTTCCAAACGTTAGGATTGATCAGCGGAAGACATCCAGTGCTGAGGATATGATGGCACGGAAAAATTCAACAGGTCAGTGTCTGTAGTATATCATTAATCTCCGTGACTAAGTATAGCTCATAATAAATATACAAATAACCCACATATCACCTGTTCACTGCTCGGTTGTTTTTGTGAGTAGGTAATTTTGAATTAGAAATCTTTTAATGTAATATATTTGTCATATATTTGTACTGGCTGGCTGTCAGCTGTAGCTGTAGAGCTCCTGAGTAGTAGTAAGTATATTTGAGTATTGGTTGTAAAACTATACATTTTTCCAAAGTACTTGGTTTGATGATTGTGCAGAGGTGTATGGTTCTCCAGACAGTAATTTTCTCCGTGTGTCAAATGCATCATTCCCCATACGGCGTCTCTCAGACAATACTATGATGCCACCCAAAATCCGAATTGCACCGAGTACGGCGAGCTCACCTGGTGGAAGTAATGATACTCTTCCCATAAGAAGACATTCTAGTATTGGTGCTCAAGAACGTCGGGCAAGTGTCATCAATCTTAGCCCACCCACGGTAAGACACTCAAGTTTTCTGTTTCTTGTCAATGTTGTAATAATAATGTATGCATTTTATAAATAATAGAATCAAGGACAAATTATACAAATTATAGAGCTTTACCTTATACAGAGGCGGAAACGTGGCATTTCCACACGTACGGTGGATGACATTCATGACATGACAGGATATATATTAATATATTATAATTAAATGGAATGATACAACTAATTTTAAGAAGATGTGATTTATCTGTGTATTGTGTGACGGATTGTGTGTTTGCTCATGAAAAGCTATATTTATTGCTAAAATATTCTTTAAAAAATGCAGCTTGCCAGGAGCATCGTAAGTTTATACTGTGTTACTTTCTTAAGAATGTATATGTTCGACAATAATTTGATTTGATTTGGGATGTAAAAGCAGCTCTCTCTGTGCTTTGTAGAGATCTCTCCCATGATTAGGTAGTTCTTCATTAGGATTCAAAGTTAGTGTAGCGGAGTGTATAGATGTATAGGTGTAGAGCCCTAAAGCCTAGTTTAGCCTTACAAAATGTCTCTGTCTACCTTTTACTATATAGACTCCCAAAACTTCCAAAACTACAATACAGAAGCTATACCCTCATATATAGTTTTTAGTTTGGACGAGATGTCATTTATTATGCCATATGCTCCCGTGTATACGAGGTTTCTGAGTGATATTAAGAGTTTGAGGGTAAAAGCTCTCACTGTGTCTTCTCTCTCAAGTAATAGTAGTGAGGTGGAAGGTGGATAAAGGCACTCTCAAATAATATGTTTCCGCGTGAAAATACTTTCATCTTCTGTTGTACGTACGTAGGGAGGTACATAGGTTTTGTGAAGGGATGCAGTCGAAGCTGTGGATTTGGGAATTGGGAATTGATTACTTATATATATAGGTACATGTACATAGGTATAGATTGTGGAATTCCAGAAAACTAGAACTGATTCTGAATGAATACAGTCCCAAAAGTTGCTCTCACTATATTTGCGGAGTTGGGTTCGGATTGATTCGGTTACGCTGCATGAAGCTTCCTCAGAAAAGAGCTTTCTCTGTATATTCCGTTCTCGGTTTTCCATTTGAGTCTGTGCCTGCTATATGAATGGTCTCTCTCTGTCTCTGTGCCTGTGCCTGTGACTTGTAGCTGAGCTGTTTCTATATTTGTAATAATATTATGTGAGGGTGGGAGGATTGTGCGAGCGAGACTGGATGATGCAGGAATGTATTTTGAGGCTCAGGACTTCACAAGCCCTATACCTTACAAGTGGTTTTATTTATAATCATATTAGTGCAGTGCATTTCACATTGACGGCATTTGTGCATGCCTCGTCTCTTTGGTGTCTCTGTTAATGAACCGGTCAATGGAGGCTCTGTCATATTGTGATATTTTCTATTTCCTCATCCCAGTCCGAGTAGTGTACATCCCCAGTTTCCAGCTCATGTGACCGCCTCCTCTCATGCGTGCACTTTCCCCATTATTAAAGACCTTAACCATATTTCCCAATTTTTTTCCGCCCTCTTTTATCTTTATCGTCCGTCGTTTCGTTTTTCGTTTCCTTTACCCCGCGATGATGAGAGACTGACATGCTGGAGGAACGAGGCCGGAAAAAATCCAATCCGAAAAGTTATCATTAGTACTCTATATATAGTCTTACAAATTACCCCTCTTTCCCTATCCACATCCACCCCTTTAGTATTCGGCACCGGCACCGGCACCTACCTAACATGTCTAATAACTATACCTAATTCTCGAGTATTTTTATCCACTATTTAAAATATTAGAAACCACATTCTACGCACATTCTTTTTTTGCCATCACCACCCTATATACCCTATACCCCATTTCTCTGTTAACTCAAATCTTTGTTTAACTTCTTCCACATTTTCTTTCATGCATTGCACTGTTGACTGTCAACAAATATAGTGTAAACATTACTTTTACTTTTTTTGTATATTTACTATTTAGTACTAACTCACTGAACTGACTCATGAAACAATTCTATAAGTGTACCTTTTATAACTTGAACGGAACGAAGCAGTTCTGACTGACTTATAGTGAGTTAAACGAAACCTCCCTGCATAATAATATGATTGACTTACTTCTCCATTTTCTCTTGTATCCAAAAAAAAAAGAGCGACTGGGCTCCTTATACCTACCTATTTACATGTCAACTTGAGTCAACTTGCATGGAAAAATGTCCCCCGTCAGACTGAAAAGAGCAAGGATATATTTGAGAGAAGTCAAGTGAATCAGACCCTGAGGAGCAGTTGTCATTTTTACATGGAAATAATTGTACCTTTTTAGTACGATAGTTACTTATATGAGGGGAGCATAAGCACATGTTTATATGACAGACATTTATACACACACACATAATACCAGTCAAAAGAAGAAATGAGAATATTATTTTTTTTTATGCTTTGATTTCATAAACTAAATAAATAAAGAATATAAAAAATGTTGAAATTTCATTACATTATTTTACCATTTTTTTGTATTTTGTGTGTGTATAATCAGTATAATGTGTATGGTTCTTATACTATTTGGATAATAGACTTGATGTTTTCGAGGAAAACAAAATTTGTTGTTGTTGTATCTGTTAATGATGATGATGAAAAATGGTAAGTTTTGAGCTGGATGGATTTTATGTATATTTTGTACTTTAAACTATAACTGAAGGGTGGATCCATGCCTACAACAAATAACATCCCATTTCTATCGACGAGTATGACGAGTTTAAAATCCAGACGTCCCTCCATGATTCACCATACTCATCACTCACAACAAGGATCTTCATCAGGGTTACTCCAACAATTGGGAACTGGCATGGTATATCTATTATTATTCTATATAATATCGTCTGTAAATAACCAAAATGACCCATATCCAATTTAAACTAGAGTCAAAATGAGGTATGTCATAAAAACAAAATGAGAAACATGCGTAAAATGTTAATTAGGAGTTTTTGAAAAACGTAAAATGTCCTGTTTTTCAAAAGGTGCAAAAATGTCTAATTCCATGTTTTTGAAATGGTGCAAAAATTTCTAATTCCATGTCTTTCAAAAGTGCAAAATGTTCTAATTCCATGTTTTTGAAAAGGTGCAAAAATGTCTAATTCCATGTTTTCGAAAAGGTGCAAAATGTCCTAATTTCATGTTTTCGAAAAGGTGCAAAATGTTCTAATT
>JAQFZE010000351.1:0-28657 GCA_034695245.1 Dicyrtomina saundersi | reverse complement strand
CCGAAGCCGAACCAGCACCACAGATACAATATCTAGCAAATTTGAACATTCCCAACTCTACCTCTCCTCTCCTCTCCTCACTTAGACGAGCTACATATGCTCAAATTCTCTAGAGATTTGATTATCTTGACTTTGGAGCCTAGTTCGTATTATTGCCATTTGATGGCTCATCTCGCGGTCCTCTCAGACCCACAAATATTATATTATCAGTGTATATATATACAAGTGAATTTGTATATCTCAATCTCGACTAAACTAACTATACTCCAAAGCCCAAGCCCATATCCACAATCCAAGTGAGCAAACCAAACGATGAGTATCTCCAAGGGGTATGAATTCATCCTGACTTCTATACTGCGCACACTATCCCTATGTGTATAGGTAGTTACTATAATTATGTTTTCTCGTACGTACGAACACTATAAACTTTTACTTTTACTACTATACAGGGTAATATAATGTTCTAGCTTCAGTTCACAAAGTAACCACAGCAACGGGAGACTGAGTAAACATGAAACTATTTCATGGAGCAAATGAAGTTATGGAAAGCTAGAATAATAGAAGCAGAGATTGGAGGGAGAAAGAAAGAAAGAAAGAAAGAGAGAAAAAAAAAGAAGCGAGATGCCTGTGGTTTGGAGCGAGGGAGTTTATACAGGAAGACAAAAGGGAATTAGGGTTACATAATTTACTGAATTTTCATAAATACCTTTTAAGGAAGTAAATGTGGAGCTTATATGATGGCATTTATATTGTTAATTGTAGCAGGGGCAGGAGCAGCAGCTGTCCAGACTCCTCATTCTATCTCCATTCAACCTTGTTGCTTTCATGCATGAGATTAATGATTCCAGCTCCCTAGGGAGAATGATTATTACACAATTATGAGTGAATTCATTAGGACGAGATCCTTGTGGCTACAATAGATTGAGAATTACAATCATTCATCGTTAGCTAGAACAGTTTCTCAATCAGTTTACACAGTCCTATTGATCTAATCCCTTCGTCTCTAAAAGAGAAAGACAACACGAAATTGCACACTTTTGTGTTTGCAGAAAGGAGAAGAGGGACAGAGGAAGTAGAAGAAATCTCAATCCTAATCCGAGCCCCAGTCAACATTACATATATGTATGCATTCACATACGTATACAAATTCAATGAGTCGACAAATACGCTTCCAAAGACACCAACAACAACTCCTTCCCCGCTTTATCTAATTCCCTATTGAATAAACGCAAACAAGGATAACTTTCTCCTCGACTTTCTCTCTCTCGAAGCCACTGAATTGGATTTCAAATTACACCATCTCAATTTTCCTAGCTCTCTCATTTTTAAAAACCATCTACTCTCTTAACGTTCTACTTCTACTACTGTCCACCTATTTCATTTTAGTTCATTACAGATGACTGTCATATAGTACATTAAGTCGAATGGCGGATCTAAGAAATTGTGTTGGTGGGACTAGTCTTTACCCGGGCACCTTTTCACAATAATAGTAATACACACGTACACTGTGTACAGTACACATTTACTTACAAAATATCTGCGTATGTCTGTGATTTTTTATCATCGTCAATTCAGCATCTTCAAGGTCACGATTTGGAATTCTTCGAACTTAACAGACTTTTAGTTCTGGATTCATTTAGCGCTTGGCTCGAGCTCGAAGAAAGCAAAGACAGGACGTCCCAAGTGTCTATAATGTGTCGCGGCTCTGTCTGGCTGGGCCTGCATAAGAGAGTAAGAGAATGGACCAAATGCTTGAGAAAGGATAAGAAGCTTGAAGTTAGATGAGAGAAGTCTAGAAGTAGAGTAGTAGAATACAAGGAAAGGAGGAAACTTGATCTTTGTAGATTTAGCTCAAGTTTTTCTCTTTTTTTCCTGAACAAGAAGCCATCCAATTCGCTCACTTGTCTCTTTTTTCATTCCACGTCCGAGTACATGGCACACGATTAGGGGAAGCCAAAAATGTTGGAAATTTATTTTTTTAACACAAAAACTACGCACAACCCGACCAACTTTACCTATACCTACGGAGGCTACGGAAGGTATCTCAAAGTCTCACACTCGCTATATCTCTCTCCTACCAAATTGTGTCCTCATAAATGTTTTATTTTTCAAGATCCTTGGAAGAGGACTGAATTGGTGGAATCCAGGCAGGTATATGTCGATGCATTATTTGGTCTGTAATGCCTTCTTTTTGTTTCTTCCTATTTTCTATTTCTTCTTCTTACTTGAACTGGAATCTCATGGTCAAGTGGGAAAGGAAATTAGTGAATTCTAGTTTTCGTGAGAGACAGAAACAAGGGAAGAACTTAGGTGGACTTGATTTGTTTCTGCCTCACTGCTTTCCTACTTACAAATCATCAGCCAGGGTTTTTTTTGTCTGTGCCTCATTTCCAGTCCCAGTCCCATAACTAACCAAGTTATTTTTGTCCAGATTTTGGGAAATTGCGAGAGGTAGAAAATGTTGAGGTATGTAAGGATGGCTGATCAAGAATATATCATGAAATTCCAGAGGCAGACCTTCTTACGTATTTCTCAATGGCTATAAAATCACCTTCATGCTATATGGTCAGATTCCCTAGCTACCAACTACCAGATATCTGCTTTATGATCCATGAAGGATCTTAACTACTTAGTTAGAACGGCGTAACAAACATCCTTGCAGAACTAATAATGACTTTCATATCGTACCCCACTCAAAATAAAACCACAGGGAAACTGGACCGGGACCGGACCGGACCGTAGCCATCCCCATATGGCTATATGATATCAAGATCGGTTTCGATGAAAAAATGTATAAAAAATTCTTGATTTTAAATGTTAGTCTTATCCTATTCGTTTTCCTTACGCCAGAGTAGAAAGTTGAATAGTTGAATTCAAAGTGAATTCATTAGAATTGCAAGGAAGGTATGATATTTTTCATTCCATTTAAATGTGGGAGAGAGCGGAGTAAGTACAAGTACGTACATACGAGAGAGAAGTGAGACTAGGAATGTAATCAGCAAACTACTGGAGGGTATAAATAAACTACACGCTTAGAAAAATATAAATGACCACGAAAGATTTACGGATGCTGCAGTTATATTATATTAAGTTTTACAAAATCGCTGTTAGACCACGCAAGAGCTAATTCTCCTGTACGATTTTGTTAATTGAAAAATAACAAAAAGTCAGATTCGAACCACAACCTCCGGCATAGGTGGCTCTTTAATCACGGGATTAAGACATTTAATTATGGATCACTGAACAGTGATACAATGCTTTAAAAGATTTTTAGTATATTTTTACAGTATATTAGCTACAGAAAATCCTGTTATAGATTTGTTTTTGTAACATGCAGCGCTGTTACATCTAGTTGATTTCCCCACTGTACAAAATTTAAAAGTTAACATCTAAACCTCTTAGCGCTACCCTGTAAGATGGTTGTTAAGATCTTTTCTAAGCGTGTATAGGATACTCATTCAACCACCTAACCATTTCCTGATGAAGTCGTACATGAGAGTTAAGGTACAGGGGGATGGAGGGAAGGAAAGGAAGTATGTCAGAGTAAGACGCAGCAAGGCTTGCATAATTGTATTTGAAGAGTAACCTCTTAGCAATAGGAGCGATCCACGATATTGAATTTCAACAGATACTTTACCTAAAAAAAAAACTACTCCAATCCATTCCATACCCCTATCCAATTCAACTAATACCTTCAAAACTTTTCCTTAAAGAATTCTATGAATTTCTTCCAGGATGATACTGCACTTGCTTCTTGTACAATTTCTACACAACTATTTTCAATACTTTATTATAATTTATGTAGTTCTCCTCGTTTTCTCCTCAAATGTGAAGTATGGATTCAACTTTGGCTACTCCACTATTTACATGATCTTTGAGAAGAATATGAGGAATCCTCCAAAACTTATTATTAACTTGTGAGCAAAAACCAATTTGATTATTTGGTAGATTTCTTCTCAAATTTTGTATATTTCAACAAGTACGCTCAGTGCACAAGGAAGTACCTACCAGGAAAAGGAAATAAATAGGTCATGTGGTAAGGAAATTAGGGAGTTAGATACTTTAACTTATTATGTAAATTAAGACGGAATGAATATATAGAAATAAATTAAAATGCTCCCTTTTTTTGTATGATGCAGTTTGGCTCAGGATTTGGATTTGGATTTAGGAAAAGACCTACAGGCTGAAGCTACAAGTAAGTACACTATAGGTATTCAATTATACACATATAGCTACCCAGTGAAAAGACCACAATGCTGTATATCAGTACTACTACTATACGCATTAGTTCTAAAATAAATCCTAGATTTTGTCCTGGACGCACATGTCTTAAAGTGAGATGAGTTATGATTTCTATAAGTCAGTATCTATTGCATCCTTCCATATGGCCACACTATATGACTCCCATACCCTCACCGTGATATAGATACATACAAGGGCTAATAAGGTATATAGCTATATGACTCAGAGTCTAGGAGAGAGTTCAGTGAGGTATATTATTATGAACTGTACATGGTTTTTTGGGTTTGAGAGTTTGGTGAGGTTTTTCTTTCTATTTTTGGTTGAATTGAAAAGTGAGAGAGTCAGAAGAACGTGGCGGTAAATCGTTGAAAGGGAGAGACGGAGACGGCTAACACACGACAAGGAAATAGCCAAAACCTGAATACATATGGCAGGGCAGTGGAGTGTGAAAAGAAATTGTCTGTTCGATTTTTTATCCTTCTATTAAATTGCTCCTATCCATCCGTCGTCCCAGACCCACACAAAAAAAATTCTAGTCCCTTTTCGTTTCTTTTTCATTCTCTCTTTCTCAGCATATTTTTTTTATTTTCTTGAGTAACTCCAGTCCTCTTACCGAGACCAGCAGGACCAGTTTTCCCAAGCCTTTCAAAATACAATTTGAATATCGTCTCGATTAAGTCTAATCGCTCCTGAGCTTCCATCCTACCCCACTTACCAATACCAATACGAGAACGAATTCTCTATTCAATTCGACTACTAGGTGTGATTCACATAGAAACTAGAACTAGAACTCGTCCGCGGGTATCTCAGTCCTGGTGGGTATAGGTATCATATGTGTGAGTGTGACTCGTTCTGTTTGTGCTCAGGACTGCGGGGACGGTGAAAGGTAGATGTGGAATCTATAGACAGACAAGTGCGAGTAACAATAACAGTCTCAGCAGCTGGAGCCAAAAATGTGCCATCATTCTTGAAATGATATATTCTTTAGATTCCTATGAAAATATACGAAAATTCCAACTTGTTATACATACATGTGTGGAGTTTCTCTCTCTCTCTCTCTCGGCTGAGACGAAATCAAGCCGAAACTCGCGAACTCACGGAGAGAACAGGACGAGGACGCGAGGACGAGAGGACCAGACGAGAGACCTCGCCATATTTGTATTCGCCCAGTGTACAGAGTAAGTTTGATTCCATTTCTGATCTGGAGTCTCAACCCTTTTCACATCTGAGCAAACTTATAACTTTGGCTACGTACACGCGAGCTTAATCTTTGACAACGTTTAGGTAAATCTGTTGGCTTTGTACTCCTGCACTCTCCAAATACCAATGAATGATCCGACGTATTTCATGTTGTGCAGCAACAACACTCAAGGATATCAGAGAGCTACCACACCACTTCACCTCACCCTTCATCCATCCATCCATCCACAGGCCCACAGTTCCATTTAACAAAACAAATCCATCGCTGTATATTGTATATGGTGTATGATACTTCCCGAGATTGAAATTCTAACCTAATACAGACATAAAAAGTTGCCTCCCACTTCAATTTCAGCTCATGCAAAATATAAATTCCAGTTCCTCGATTTGTCAATACTCACCGTTCACTATCTCGAAGAGGAAGAACAAAGTAGCAATTAGCATTTAAATTATTATCCTTTCCTTACTGCAGTCCTCTATACTCCTACACTCCTCTCCTCCCTTCCCTTCCCAATTTGAAATATAAAAAAAATAGAGCTCACTCTCTTCAGTGTACAAAAATATTTAGACTCGAATCGTGACTACAATCGTAAAAAATGGAGATCTACTCAACTTGATAATCTCGATAAGTTGTGGAAACTCAGAAATCCTGGCTTGGGCATGATTCTATATAGCTTCTAGAAAAGATGCAAGATTTTAGGATAGTAAAAAAAAAAGCGTATGTATGGGCTTAGCTATCAAGAGTCGCTACAATCTACAATGTGCCGTGAATGCAACATTTTCCGAGAAAGCATTTTCTAAAAGCATCATCCAAGCACAAATATTATATATCAAAAAAAGGTATACCTATCCATGTAATGAAGGCGTATGAATATGAAGGTTGACAGGATTTTAGAGAATCGTATTAAAATTCATCTGGTACATGAGTAGCATGACCTACATACAAGGTAGACTTGGCTTGGACGTCTGCAAGGTCTGCATAAAATCCAAATCCAGCAACAACAAAAAGAAATTTGAAAAAATTTGAATACGGTGAGCTTCAATACGTTCATTTGTATGAAAGTAAATTTAGAGAAAAAATATTTCCTGGAAGTAGCCATATGAAAATGTAAGTGGAATGATGCATACTCTACAAAATACTTGACAATATTTGAGATATTTTATGCTAAGAAGAAGGAGATATAAATAAATAGAGAGGGGGAGAGAGAGTTTTAATACTATGTACAAGTAGGACATTTTGAAGGATAAAAAGATGTAATTCAAAGAGTTTTAGTTGCATAAAAATCAACCAAGTAAGCGTAATAGAGTCGTAGTGGTTGTAGTTGTAGTTGTGTAGTGAGGTAAGTGTCTATAGGAGTGAGAGAGTGTATTCGAGCTTATATCATGGTTACATTAAGGGACGGGGAAAAGCATTTGAATTTTTAGCCACATGTTTATCATTGCATTCCCAAAGCTTCTCCTAATATTGAATCGCATACCTTTTGTCGAAAGATATTCAAGTAAAGTCGAAGTCGGAGTCGAAGAAGACTCGGCGGGTCTTGACGTTGAGCTCAACACAACGTCCACAAGGGTAAAAGAGGGGGGGGGGATATACGGGAAGACGACTGAGGAAAGGGAGGGAGACGGAAGGAATATACGAATCCACGGACGCGTATGCCAGTCCCACTATACTGCAGATGTAGAAGACAATTGAATGGGGAAGAATCTATATACGGGAGAACACTCGGCACTTGAATCCGGGCAAGAGAGACTTGGAACAATTCATAAAGGAAAAAAAATAATTCTCTCCGAAGAGTGCGAGCAAGTCTTCAAATAGAGAGTACCAAATTCACATTCCACAGTAAAATACGAAGCAATAAAGATCCTAGGAATTCTTATGAGGAAACCTGCTCATAGAAAATACAAAAGTGCGGAGACTCACAGTCCTGTAACTGGCTCTGCTAGGAGCCTATGCATACACATTATGCACCTACATAATCCACTCGCTTGACTCTGGAAAATACTCCGTCCCTCTTGTACTCCTAGCAATCTCCATATGTATAACCATCTAGTGTCATGATATAACACGAGCCCTATAGAACCAGGACCAGTGTACCTACCTACCTACATTTTTATATAGCCACCTTCCTGAGTACCTTATATAGGCACCTATACACGTAGATTATTACTAGACAAAGTCGAAGTCTGGAAGTCAAAGTCAACTCTCAGTGCATGGAACTCCGTGTCTCCATGTACCTCCAAAATAATATGATGGCTACTACAAGACAGGGGAGAATGAGGGAGCAAGATAGTTTTAAGGCGATGCGTTTTCTGACTCGAGACGAAAAATACGGGAACCGCAAAGTCAAACAAGCACAATGTAATCTACTGTCACACATCACATCTCACACTCGTTCGTAGCTCTGCTCCCACTCTCTCCTGTCCCTTTAGCCGACACCAAAACACCAACAACCACCTTCTCCAACCCAAGTCAAATCTGGACTGAATATGTGGGTCATAATCCTACCCGCATCACATTCTACGACTCTAAACAGACAACACTCGCCATCCTCATCCTCATCCGTATTTATAACCAATACCTGTATTCACTGTCATTACTGCCTCCAAACAAAACACACACGGGCGCTGTCTCTGTCTCTACCTTTTCAAAAAAAAACTTTTTTTTCAGAGATGAGGTTGAGAAAATAGAAAATAGACTCAACTGTGAGAGACTGAGACTCTGAGAATTGAAAACCACACTAGTTCTCCTCACTAAATATGTTATGCATCACTTCCCTTGGAATTAAAGTAAGAATTTTCGTAGATTATCTATCTAGCAAGCTTTAGAAATAGAGCACAGAGTCCCCATCATCATTTCTTTCCTTTGACGCACACACGTCACATCCTTCTCATACATAAGAACCTACTCAGACCTCTCCTTTCTCCAAGAAAGTCACATGGAAATAAAACAAGACTTATTTTATGCAGAAGATCCGAATTTTATACATCCCCCATACAGTTTAGAGTCAGAGAAAGTGAGAGAGACACTGCTTTCCAATATGCATCCCGCTGTCTCTGTCTCTGTCGCTATCGCTCCCTATATTATGTTTCGTCACGTGCGTACTACTACTACTAGTCAGTGGAGACAGAAATACATAAGTACTTCTATGCATTTAAACCCACATCATGATCTTCTGCTACAGTCTACGGGAGCAGGAGCTGGAGCTGGAACTGGAGAGACAGAGGGAAGGGAATAAGGAGACGAAGGAGAATAAGAAGTATGTATGATTTGATCATAAAGAGAAGAAAAGAAAGAAAAATCTTTATATCTTCTTTCTCTCGTTCCTGGACGACGTGCATCTTTCCAAAGCGCTGAAAAAACTAGAATTTCCTTTTAAGAATCTCCGCTCCTTACCAACCAACCAACAACACCACCAACCATCTCCTCCCAGCTGAGGAGAGAGCTTAGTGAGGACGGGAAGGACAGCGACAAACCTAACGACATCCACAATCTAGGACTATACAGTCCAGACCAACATGAGACCCAAGACAAGGACAAAGAGTTGTAGAAAGCAGAGGAGTATTTGCAAAACTAAGTACGAGCACCGCCCCATCCGATCCTATCTCGTACACAGGGATTATTTCCTTGAGAAACCATCCAGCCGAATCATGAGGGTGAGTATATATTCATTATTTATGTTCCAGTGAAAGTGACTCTTTGAATGGGTGGGAAGGAGGAACGCTAGACTGGTGAAAAGTGATTTCATTCCTCTAGACGAGACAGACCACAATTCACTATGAGTTACCTCGTCATTTCCCGACAAAGGCTAAAGCCAAGGTAAACACACACAGAGTTGAGACTTGGAGATAGAAAGCCTCCAATGCAATACATCATATGTATGACTGACTATCCAGGTACCTACATAGTTATATAGGGGAAGCTACATACTACATTAGCTCCTTCTGTACCGTAATATCCACTCGTTTGAGCACATTCTAATTTTTAATGTATCCGTCTAACCAGCTTTCTCCCCTTTAGTATAAGACTCTTTAATAATAATGAGAATTACATCCACTTCCACTCGTCACTTCAACTTTTCAACATCAGTCTTATATTATATTGACTATTTCAATGTAAATATTTGTTCCGTGCTTCTGGAGTGCTTCCTCTGATCTAGCGAAAAGTCTAAGCTAACTTAAATATAGACCAAGTCTTCAATTAACATTCAATTCTCTATTCAGAAACCAAAGTTTTCAATTTAAATTCGAAGTTTCCCAACGTCAAAGATACTCCACTAGTTTTTAGTTTTTTTTTTACTCGACGCAGTCACTAAAGGGCGTACTGTGTTTAAACTAAAAGTTACAACTTACCTAATTATTACCACGCAGCACGTCCCAAGTATGTCGCTATTGTATACGTAGGTTTTTTATTACTTTCCTTAACTAAAATAACTTCCCCGTGATAGATAACAAATGTGTACATATACATACATCTATAAAAATGGAAAATGAATGATTCAAACAGCTACAACTACTTAGGCGCCTACCTATGTACCTACCTTGCGTGTCCGCACCTACTTCTCATATATGTATGCATTACGGTGCATACATATATGAGATTATACAAATTGAAAATCTATATACTATTTAAGAATTTTATAGCGTTTATGGCAGATTGACATACATGGATAAATTAAAATCTAAAAAAGGTCTTTTGTAGGAGTTGTTGGAGATTTATTGTGTTTAATGCTATGGTTTTAACAGGGGAATATGAGAATGAAGATAAAATATTATTATTTAATATTTTATAAAATAATTAGGATTTTTGCCAATATTAGTGAAAATAGTAACTAAAATTATATAACAATAATGATGTTACAGTGATTACCGATTAGTACCATTTTGACTGCCATTTCAGACTGACGTACTGAAATGAGCAGAGATCCAGAAATACGAATATTTACAAAGATCCGATTGAACTTGAATACTGATATTAATTAATAAATTAAATAAATATTAAATAAATGTGTACTCTTAAGATTGTGATTTATTTGGCTTTAGCCATTGACTCGATTGAACGATGAAAACTGTCTAATTCGAGACGCTCGTCTATTTCTCGAATAGGAGTATTGAATTAAATATCCTACTCCAAATCTCAAGCACGGAAAACAGTCCACTTGTACATACGCATGCTACTAAGGAAGGTAATTATCTACCTACCGTAAAGCTTGTCGTGACCTAGAGTACACCCTCCGCTCTTTCTCGCATACGTTAAAAACGGTATGTCCAACCTTCGCAGGGGACTCTAGTTCTCGACTACACAAAACATTAAACTTAGCCACAGACACAGACCCAGGATATATACGTTTATAAGAAATCCGGGAGTTCCGCCAAACTTAACGATAGACCGGGGCAATGTAAACCCACAGACCCGGATTGTTGTAAAATATTACATTAAAGCTAAAGTAGGTACAGCTTTTTTGTCAATCGGAAGATTTGATTTAAAGTAAGATCCTGAAATATTTAGTTTAATTTACATTTTTTAATGTCCAACTTTGAAACTAATAATTTAAAGAATATGAGCTTTTTTGAAGTCTAATTTAATTTATTGTAAATAAACAGTTTGCCAACAGATAATTTTATAGAAATTGCCAATTATTACTACCTATCTACATAATTTACCGGAATTTTGAAAATTTTGCAATACTGGACCAATTTTATTGTGTCATATATCGTTCTAAAGGTTATCACTAGTAGAATTCAAATAACGGAACGCGCCATAATTATCCCAAAACGTTTTCAAGGTAACGGTGTTTTAATTTTTCAATTCCGCCTAAAACGTGTTGTATGGGCTACAAGCAAAAAACAAAAAAAAAAGGTGTCTCTTAATTTTGTAAGAGCCTTTAAATGATATATCACTCGTTAAAATCCATTATCGTTTTTTAAATTTCAATTATTTTTTTTAGAAACTATTTAAAAACTAATAACGATCGTGCTAGGAACACCAAGTTATTTAGATTCGCCTAATTATTTCGATTCGAACGGTATACCTTTTTTGTGTGAGTTTATTGAGTTACCAGTCGAAATTTTGATTTAATTTAATATTTAAAGTTTTGGCGGGAAATTAAAAAATTTGAATTCTGAATTTTTGGTTTTATTGAGAATATAAAAATGCCTGTACGTAAATCGGCACAGCTAACCCTTTTACGGGTTCCTCCCCTTAATTTACACCCTGTAAATTGACAACTAAAATTTGGCGGCAAATTCAAATTGCTTAATTTTGCTGTTAAGGCTACCATTGTTAAAGCTGCCAAGGGCTAAAGCCCTTGTTTTTAAGTGTATAGTTTTAATAAAATAAAAACTAGCTTTTTAAACCTGACAATAATTTGTAAAACCTTAGAATGGAGAAAGCATAAATTATCAATTTTGAGCAACTTGTATAGGTACAGTGCGCGTATACCATGCCAATACACCTCAAAATAAAGGATAGAAGACAGCCCCTGTGAGCTGTATTCATGGATTCACACACCTTAAGCTATCTTTGAGCCTAAAATTTAACTACTGGGGTACAGTGTATCTATAATATAAAGTAAGGGTTTTCCAGAACAGTTTTGGCCGTAGTTTCCAAACCAGTACCAAATGAAACGAAATGACCTCAAAAATACAGTTAAAGTCTGGCATGTAGAGAAAAGTAGAAGCATAGCCCAGAAAACCAAGATGAAAAAACACAAAATTACAAAAGTACCTAGGTAGGTAAAAAGTGTACTTCGCATGAGCCCTAAGAATTCTTAACCTTGAAATCGACCTTGGGCCGAAATCGACCTAGGGATGAAATCGACCTTGGTAGCAAAAGCCTGGCCGTAACTGCCTTGCCCCAACTACCTGTTGGTAATTTTATTGTTGCAATTACCTGTTGGTAACTTCCCGGCTGTATCTGCCTAATCATAACTTCCTGATTGTAACTCCCTGGTGGCAACTGCCTAGCGGCACCTGCCTTATTACAGCTGCCAGGTGACACCTGCAAGGTGTCACCTGCCTGATTACTTTGTGATGGCAACTGCCCGTTGGTAACTGTCTGTTTGTAACTGCGTGGTAGTAGAACCGGCTAATGATAACTTCTTTGTGGCATATCCTTGATGGAAACGGTCTGATGGCAAGGAAAGGGTCAAAATCATTGCTTCCTATTTTACTGCATCCTTTTTTTTTGTACACGTCGAACTTTAGGTAACTATATATATCTTGGTCTAATCTAACGTGTTTCTACTTTCTCCTACATCTTGTTTGCATCCCACTATATTTCCCTGCCATAGACAGAACGCATCACCTTTTTTTCTTGCCATCCAACCCCTCGATGCCCATAGTCTATATTTTTAACCAAAACTGTGTGGTATTGTGCGTCCAAAAATTCCAGGTAGCTGGCCAAGGCTGTCTAAACCCTGCCGTGTGCATTTGATTGCTGGGAAAGGAAATTGTTTGGACAGCCTCGACTTTTTGGACGGACAAAACATTATTCTCCAGTTTACATCCCCACGTCTCTCCACCGACTCCCTCCATCGTCGTGCGCTAATTAGCTCTCGGCTACTGTATATCCTTTATATGCTACAACATTTACAGCCATTTACTTCAATATTGTACTGTATCTACTACAATACAGGTCGGACGTACAATAACCGACGCTATTCTCCACCCTGTTGTAACAAATATTGCCGTATTCTAATCACAGTCTACTGTACTTTGTTTTGCTCCATGCATACCTGAACTCAACGCCCCTCCCCCCTCCCCCATTTTTCCCTGCCGTAGACAGGGGGCTTTGTTTCTAGTCTTGTATTAATGTGCGGCTGTGTAATACTTTGCGGGTCTGTAATATGAGTTCTAAGAGGTCCCTGGTTGGATAGTACGCGGGACTATTTAATGTACTATTAAATGGCAGTACGCGGGGCTGTAATACTTTGCGGAACTGTAATAGTACGTGGGTCTGAGAGGTTCCAAATTGAATTGTGCACGAGGCCATACTATTACAAGATATACGGTAATCTGATTTCTAGTACTACCTATATAGACTCCAGAGTTTTGTAATACTGACTCTTTCTGACCTGGGTTAAAACTAAATGTTTTGCAGTTTCCATAATATGAGTTTGCAAGGCCCGCATTTCTAAAACTCACATAAAAGAGGGAAAAGGTAATATACTGTTTTTTTAACTAGAGTAAAAAAACAATTTTAGGAGATTTCCCAGAAGTCATGATGACTCAAGACTCCTAGCCTTACACAAGCTTTCTTGAAACTTACAGGTAAATAAACAGTTTCACTTGACTTGTAGAATTGAATCTTTCGATTCTGAGAATCGAATAACCTGCTGAGGCATTTCTAACTGTAAAAGTAAAGATGTTGGTGAAAGGACGAGGATTGAAATAGGTAGTTACAACTTTCTTATTTTTACCTACAATTCTTCTCGGCATATGGTGGTTGTAGTTGTCCTTCTTTCGATTAGTGGGACGTGCGACGTTAGATGATGTAGAGCAGTGACTGCCGATATTTACACTGGAAAACCAAAACAATTTATTATTTATTTTTTTACTTTTTTTATAAACACACATGCTGAGACGTCTGCATTCTCACCAAATGAAATATTGACAATGACCTGTGAGACGTTGCTGAGATTTTAAGAGTAAACGTGTTTTAAGAGAGATAAAAATGAAGATATGCTTAAGTCGAAATGAAATGTCTCAACCATTTGTTGAGCTGATTTTTTAGATCAACGGCTCAACGCTCGGCGAACGTGTAGTTTGGATAAGTGGTTTTTCTCTTTTAGAAGTTTTCATAGTTGAGGTTTGATAAGAAAAATACCAGGAGTAGTCGTATTTTCACAATTTTCAGGATATAGGTAGGTAGATGCATATTCGTCATATATGTATAACACTTATGTATCTCGCTATTTAAGATCCCTGTGCTCGTCATGTATCCCTGTACATAGTCATAGGTGGATATATAATTCCAGGAAGGGATAAAAACTGCTACAGTTTAGGCCAGCGTATTGTCTTCAGTAAGGTCTAACTACTGAGATCTGCTTTTCTACGTCGAAACTTTCAAGAATCAATAACATAGTTGAGAAACATTATGCGTAAAACAATGCGTTTATATGGTATTTAATTTGTAGCTTGTGGGAACAAAAAGAATGTTTGTATTAGAAGAACTCCTTCAATGATATAAATGCTCAACTCACGTTCAGTAAAGTGGAGTCCAGATTTTCAATCTACTTTCGAATAATAATTAAGTTTGCTTTTTCATCCGCTCCAAGAATAATTTCTTCCAGCAAATGTTTCCGATTCAGCATTATTCTCTCAGGACTACGCGGGTAATTTTATAAAATCGATCCTAACATATTTAAACAACGTCGTTTTAGTATTTGCTATTTCATTCTTTTAAGAAACCTCAGCTTCTTTAGAATTCAAATTCAATCTCCTATCCTATTCTATACGAAATTATTTACTCATACACTTATTTTAAGTGGTTGTAATCAAATGACTTCAATGACATAATACTCAACTATCTTTGCAAGCTGAGCAATTCGTATCATCGAGATACAATAGATATCTCAAGAAGATAATCATAATGCAGCCAAATTTTGTTATAAGAGGAGCAGTTATATAAGGGAAACCCATTAAACGGGACACATTTTCTAATTTGTTTGGCCAGCTAAGCTAGTGATGTTAAAATTAACTTAATATATTGGAACCTATATGGTATTCTGGATGTAAAGGAGAAGTATACTATGTACCTACTATATTAAACTTTATTTTACATTGATGTTCACAGCCACAAAAGCCTACCTCTGCCTTGTGGCAAGGAAAACCAACATGGAAAAATTACTTGCTACCGCCCGGTCTGGAACCAACTACCTTAGGCGAACATTTGCTTAAGCAGCAGATATTGACGTCAATACAGTAAGCACTGAGCTACGTGGCTCGCATAACAAACAAACCTATATGAAATACAATTTGCTCACAATATGGGAAACTAGAATAATGGCCCCTACCTACGAAAGTAGGTACTCCTGCTTTTATTAACAGCTATGCCTTACATCACCCCGAAGGTGTCAAAAGATTTTGATACGTATTATTTGAATCTGTATACTTGAGTTTTGATATACCTTCCAGATTCTGACGACACTGTAGAGACGTACATCTATATGCGTTTGTATCTAAAAGTCTTTAGTCAAAAAGGGAAAGGCTGTGATCTTATCAAGACTTCTAATGATTATGTGTATAAGTGTTGCAAATTCAAATGCAAAGGCGGACAGTTGAACTGTATTACAGCAGTAATCTTTTCCCCCTGTTACACCGCTTACACCTTAGCATACAAATGAAATTATAATTAACTTGGGAATTTATAGAACTTGCAAGCAAACGCCATGATCTATACTGAGATTCAAAAAATGATATCTACAATCAATTTACCCATTCTTCCTTGGTTCACTACAAATCTGTACTGTTTTAATTGCATTTTGGGAGGTACGGCCGCAGTTACTTGCGTAAGTGTAAACACTTCAAACTTTGGAAATTTTATAGTCGTGTTCTATGATGCCACGCATTGTGTCTCGGACAGATTAAATCCGCATTTTACATTTTAACTTTAGAATTTTTTGATCTGTGGTTTTTTATTTCAACGGTAATTTCTAGATATTTATAAATTAAGTACTTATTTTTTAGACACATAATATATACTGAATTCAAAGATCAAAGTGATGTCAAAAATTGAAGGAATTTGAACAAATAATCAATATATTCTGGTTGTGTTCATTTTACTACTACCAGCCTGTGAACAAATCCAATAGGTGAAAATTTGTGATTAGATTCGTTGGATCCGTGACTTAACCAAGAGAAGAAGCCATATCAAATATCTGTATCTAATCAAATCTGTTGTTTTAACTTTTAGTTTTAATTTAATAAAGTAGCTACATAGTAGGATTAAGTTTCACATAATTCACTATATACTATATATAGCTTCATCTAATTAATTTTTGTTGAAGTGTGCTCAAGTTGGAAACGAAGTATTTTGCTGTTGGATTTGATTGTAATACTTTTCAAATAGAGCATGCATGCCCTGTAACTACGTAGTTACAAATGAAGTGAAGCAGTGCTACACAGTATGGACGACAACGGTAGAAAGAGTCAATATGTCAAAAGCCAATTTTTCCAAAATGAATCCTGTTTCTGAAGTTGCCGACAAGTTTTGTTAATGTAGAAAGGCTAAAGCATTAAAGCATATATCTTAAAATTCTACTTTTAATACACGTACCAGAGAATTATTTTTACTATATTTAGCAGGAGGGATTCTGCCCTGTTTAACTACATACCTATACCTAATTTAATCTTGATGCAGATATGTAATACGGATTCCGACATTTTGACTGTGTGATTGAATAAATCGGATTTACTACTAGTTATAGTTGGCCCCGAATTAAAGGAGGGAATTTAAGTAATCTTTTTAATTAGTATACCTGTTTATCAGAAAACTTGAACCGTACGGAAAAATGAAAGAAGTGGCATTAGATAGAACTAAATGAAGACAAACTACAAATAATTAATAAGTATTTCCTATTTTCATGGCATTACGACTCAAAACTACTCTCCACGTATAAAATGGAATTAACAAAAAATAATGATATTTTACTAACTGTTCAAACCATGCCCAATTTCATGCCTTATCAAAGTATTCAAACTGCGTGCATTGCATCACGGACACAATACTCTTTAATAATTGAGTTGAGCTGCAAGAAGCAATTACGTAATTTCTTATTCAATACACTGTCTCAGAATCAGAATCGTTTCGTGTACTGCTGGCTCAGATAAATACGACCCTTAACTACTGCTGGGGTAGCTTACGGATAGAAGTGGTCTACAAGCGTCATACACCTGCATCAACAAAATATTCCCAGCATTAAAAATTCATAAACGCTACTAGAAACTACAGAACAGAATTTGGTTTTAAGTTTGAGTCCTGAGCCTACCATCAGGTAATTAGTATTCCAGAACATTCCTGATTCAAGGGTATTGATGGATACCTAGGAGCTCCTATAACGTTGAGACCAAGAGGTAGGAAAGAGGAGTCTATGTTGCTCCTGTGGGGAACTGTAATACAAAGTAATTATCACTGATTACAAATTATAGAAAAGTTGAGCCGCACCGAGCGTGTTGCCCCTCTTATCAGTCTCTCATTGTAGAGTGCCCAAAAGTAATTCGATTCTTCTTGGCACCGGGACCGTCGACCGACGTTTCCCAAAAAGACAGTGCAGTGAAGTGAAGCGAAGAACGTGTAGAACCACGCCACTGGCATACCTAGGTTTTTGGTTCCATTTCAAGACATTAAGACTTTAATACATATCACCGTTGTAAAGTACCGTATTTCCTGTAATACCACACGGGCCTGTAATAGTGCACGGGTATGAGAGCCATGAGTTTGAATAGTACAAGGGTCTATTTACAACACTATAATACGGCAACCCACGGCTCTGTAATGAAACATAGGCCCGTAACAGAGCACGGGTCTGGGAGGTCATAATTTGAATAGTACAACTGTGGGTAAACTATTACAGGAAATACGGTAATCCTTGTTCTTACCCGGTGCGGTGTTGGTTTATATATAGATACACATAGGTAGGCACCCACTTATATAGAGAGCAGAGCAGAGATCTTAGAGTCATCGTCAGACCGTCAGACAAGTTAACTATGGGAACTATGATATGCGAAGCTCACATTGTGTTCATGTTAATGCTTTATCATGGAATACCAAATACCATTCTCATTATAAATGCATTGTGCTCCCTCCCTCTCTCTCTCTCTCCTCATGCTTATATTATACACAAAGCACCTCTGTCAATGCATGTGATACGCTTACAGTAATGACTGCTAAAAGTCATTAAAATACTATAAAACCCAAAATCAGAGTAAATGAGAATAAAGTGACAGTCTGGAATGGTTTTATATACCAATCCTGCGTTTACTACTAAATTACTATTTAAAACAGAATAACATTCTCTATACACGTTCTGAGGTACGGTGACTACTGGCTATACACTAAAAGTATGAGTGCAGTCTGCTCCATCCAAACTCCGCACAATTCCACTAAAATCTACAAAGTTCCTCATGTATTTGTTTACATTGTAAATGCATTATACATGGGTATATAAATTTTGTGCTCCCTCCCATCGGACGCACTTAGTACCAAAGTACTAACAGGAAACCAAATACCAACATGGAAATGGCTTCTTTTTTTTCTATGGGACTTATAATATTTCTGAACATTCTGGTTCCTCTGGTTAAATTTTCTATTCTGGGAGACTCAAACTCGTCACATTAATTTGCAACGAAGCATCAAGCTCGAGTTGACTAATTGCTTTTGATGTCAGCACATATTTCCATTTCTTCAAAATCCGCCATGAAAACTGAAGGGCTGAACACAGAGTTAAAGTTTTGAGGGCAGAAAAGACTCAGGGAAAGGAAAAATCCAGCTCAGTCAGAGAGATAGAAAGGAAGCTATATGAAACGAGAGGAAGGAAAAAGTGTCTAGGCGACGCGACGTGTTGGACTCTCGTTCAACTCGGATTCTATCACTCCCACTAATTATTCTAACTCGTTTTGTTTTTCTCTCTCTCTCTCCCCCATAGTAGGTACATTAACAGAGTATAGTGTTGACTCGTCAGCGCAGCGTTTGTAAAGAAATGGGAAAAACTTTATTATAATATGCTTTTGAAGTTCCTGTCGCCTTTCTCAGATTATATATTAAATATATTTTTGTTATTATTATAATGATATGCCTATAGATGTCTCCTTGTCTAGTTTTACAGAGTGATTACAAGTTTTCTAAATTAATGTCAATGCTCAAGCTGCGGCTCTGGCTCTGACACTAGCTCGTCAACTTCCTTTACTAATGCTACACTTGTTACTAGATTTTTTTTTTCTGTAGTAGTAAAAATGGAATATTTCTAAAAAAAAAAAAAAATATTGAAGAGAACTTTCCAAGAAAAAAAAACAGGCAAAGTCATTGATATGTACTACGATTTATACTGTTGGTACTATAGCCAATACATACACATACACCATATAATTAGAACGATAATGATTCTAGGATTGAAAGGATGTGGGAGGAATAACAAGGATGCATTGTAATATTCACAATTATACGTATAAAATGAGCACTGCATCTGTCTTCATCGCTCCTGAGATATATAATAAGATTTACAAAACTCTATTGAAGCGAGCTTAAATGTGCCTCCCTTTCATGTTATGTAGTAACTTGCTTGATCAATTAAAGGAATAACAAGGACAAATGCCTCTTTTCCTCATGCAGTGTCGTCGTCGTCATCGTCATCCCCCTCGACATCGACACCCACTCTGTCGATTTGGATCGAACATCGAGCCAAAGGATGATAAATAGACTTTTAGCATTTTTTTGACACTACACAACTACATTATCGTCCTTCTCTCGCTCTCCTCCCGCAGCCACACAAAATGTCATTCACTTCAAAAATACATCACTCAACAATTTGTTTTGGTGCACAGCGCTTCCTTCATTCCTCCATTATGCCCTGTACATTGTGCGCTCAACTTTTCAAAAAATTCAAGTTGACATTTTAGTGAGAGTGAGTTTTCGAGAATAAGTATACAATCAAGCTATGACTACTTTGGATCACATTATTTATTTAGTACATGGTAAAAACATGGGCAGACTGGAACTGGATCTGGATTTTGTACATCCACCAATAATACATAATATTGTCCCCAAAGAAGCTAAACCTGTGGGCTGTATTCTGATTGCGATGGACTCTACCCTTACATGAAAATAAAACTAAAGCTTATATGCCACACGAAATACTGCTTGTTCTGATCAAAAATAATAATCTATAATATCTATATTATACGTAGGGATAATATTCAAAAGTCGCAGTTCCTTTCGCCTCTGTTGTAGAGAACATTATACTATGGTAGTTACAACATAAGAATGATTCCTGGTTTCAAATTCAATGAAAATAAAATATTTACTCAATAGAATAGAAAAAAAAATCGATTTTATATTTCATACAGATGATGCTGATATGGAATGGAATGAATTTAATAATTGATGGAGATCATGGCCACAATACGAATACGATCAGAACTGCAGAATCCATACGTTCACATCCAAATCCAAATCCAACTCTGTCATCCTTCCTGTCGTCTCGTCTCTTCTCTTCTGTTGTAGATGTACTGGCAGGCAAAACAGGAGAAAGATGAAATGAGATTGATGAGAAACATAGACTTGCAAATGGCACATAGGTAAATACATATTATATAAGAGGCTGTAGCAGTTGGCTCCGCGTCCGGGTCCGTGTCCATAAGGAAACTACAAACCCGGAAACTAGAAGGATTGTGAACAAGGTTGATTAAATGGAAACTATTTCTTGGTAAATAAATATACAGGCGTGTGGCCTATGTAACTACCCTCCTTTTTGTTTTCCTTCCCACACACTGCACTTATTGGACTACTCTTCCATTTTCCATACGAATCCTATTGTGTTTACAGTTTACTGGGTCTTACAGTCGTCAATCTTGACTTGACACTTGGTTGAGCCTGAGGAACACCGAATGGATTTTTAGTAAGGAAAAACAAGCGAATAAGTTATTTGTCATGCGGGGAGAGCCCTCCTATGCTGCAAACGATCAGGAGTTTCATATGATGAGGAAGGCTAGAAAAATACATAAAAAAGTAAACATACCGATGGTGATGGTGAGTGTAAACTGGTGTGGTGTAAAAGAATTCTCATTGCTGCTTAAGTGAGAGAGGGGGGGGGGCAGGAACGAAGCGTAGTAAATAGTAAGAGTTAATGGGGTTAGATTTATTCTCTCTCCCGTCTCCATCTCACAGTACAGCACAGCACAATGCGAAGAAAAGCACCTTGTCGAGTGTCTTCTTCTTCATCTTCGTCTTCGTCTCCTTGTTGTTGTTGTTGAGGTTTCTTGGGGAAGTTTGTTGGAGAAGAAGAAGACGACGAAGAAGAAGGAGAAGGAGAGAGAAGTTTTACTGGGTCATTGACATGGAATGCCGAAGGGTTGGAGAGTGAATAGGAACATAAGTACATAGTACAGACAGAGACATATGTACAGTGAATGAAGATTGAAGAGCTATATACTGCATTCAAAAAGTCTGAGTTTGCCTACTGTAGGAAATTATAAGTTAGTGTCTGAGCGAACGTAGGAGCCTATATTAGATTCCTTTGCTTTAATACTCCACATGAAGAAGCATTTAGGTACTTTGAGTCCTGAGTTCTTCACTCTTCTTGAGTCATTTCAAATACACATATTGTCATTTTTTTTTCATACGGGCACAACATTGGAATTCGAAAGCGCAATAAAAGTTATAAAAATCTTGTGATGGTCGTTCTGGTGGTGGTTCAATAATAATATTACTAAGGTTGTACAGTGTACATTAGTATAGTTCAACTTCATGTTTGACTCACTTTGTGTTTCCTACGGTCCACTACTCAACTAACAACTACCACACTACTCACTCTCACTCTACCACTATTGTCCTGTCCCTCTACTTCTGTCTATCTGTCTCCTCTCAAAACAATGTTAGGCTATAGGGGAGAATTTTTTTTATAGCATTCAAAAATTGAACGGATGCTTCCTTCCATTTGGCCAACTAATTCTTGTCACACACACAGAGGCACACAGGCACACGGACATACGGACACACAGACACACACAGAAACACAGACAGAAGGCATGTGCTCCAAATACAAGAAAAACTATTTGTTTAGTTAGCCTGTCATTGTCGTGGAAGTCGAACCCGAAGGAGAGCCACAGAGTCAGACCGGATCCTCGTGTCGTCCACTGTCTTTTTTCAGTCTTCCTCCTTTTTCTTTTTGGCAATAAAAATATAATGTTGGATCCGAGCAAAGTTTGTGTACTTAATGAAACCGAGGCTGGTGACGTGGACGTCCTTGTAAATTCTCTACAGCCGGTTGAATTATCCAAGTCACTTCATAAGAAAATACTCAGGTTTAATTTAATGTTCCAAGAATTTTATACTCTATAACGTTACTTAGACTAAATGTACTATTTTAAATTAAATCATACTGTCCACCAAAGTTATCACCTAGATCCAGTTAGCTATACATACTTGGGTAGGTAGGTATATAAACATTTTGTGCTTCAACATTTGATTTTTTTTTTGGTGTTGAAGTTGAACTATAGATCGAAAAAGAAGTTGATTCAGCTTAATTCGAATATTATATATTGCCTATAATTATACTGATAGGTAGTTTACTCCATAGCTGAGTTTGAGCTACATATCAGTTCATTAACAGAGTGGGAGGAAAGAAAATTTGGAATATTAATTTAATTTTTTTGTTGGAATATGAAACGGAAATTTTATGAAATTAAAACAGTTGACAGATTTTTTGTATATTAAGAATGAATTTTATAAATCCCGAAATTTAACTTGTATGAAAAATGTTTAGACTGAAAGGAACTCATTTGTTGGATGACGGATCAAAAGTGAATTACGCCGAGCTTCGGCTGAATACACTATTTGCTCAGTTTGAAGAGGAAGCCCGACTTCTCCGGCTGATTGAATTGACTCAGCTGAATGAGACGGAGCAGAAAGCTTTCTTTCTCAGTATGTACACTTCATTTTTTTTAAAACTTAAATTCTTTGATGTAAGATTCTATCGGACCCATTTCCTCATTAGTTCCTTTTTTCCCGCCCTGCCCTCCTTCTCTTTCTCTCTCCAGTTTCTTTTGTCTCTTTCTGCCACACGGTTTGGAAAGTTGATAAGTTTTTCATTTGAAAAAGTGATTTTTTAAGATTGTGGTCACGAAACTAGACAAATCACATTTTGTCATTCGTCACATTCACACACGCCTTATTTTTGTTTTAAATAGAAAGACAGAATAAAAATATAAAATATTCGTTTTCACACTCTTTTTAATTTAAATTCGTTTCTCTTTGGTAGACTCCACCAAAAAAAAAATTGTGTGTGAATGGAAGGTGTTCAATGCTATGATTAATGCCTTCTAATTCTAACAGATATTAGATATGATATAAAGTACCTACCTAAGATAGTTATTATAAATGTAATGTTATCAAACGAAAAGGATGTGGAAATAGATATGTAATATTTTATTATAAATGTAAAAGTAAAAGTTAATGTGAATTCCCGTATTGGGAAGAATTCTGGAAACTCAGACTCGACTCTTCTCCATGTTTTGCATTTGTTTCCAATACCTACCCGCCTTTCTTTTCCTTAGCCTTTCCATCAAATTTTCATTGGACATTTTATGTTGACTTTTATGAAGTCATTTGTTTTGATTGCTTAATTTAGATTCGTTCTAGGCTCCCACTCTGACTTTTGAGTCAGGCACATTTTGATGTTTGTGTGATAACTTTATTTTTTTAAGGAGTCATATTTCCAATTTTGAGGCCATTCTCATCGTCTCAGTGTAGCAAGGGTGATGTTTTATTGTTTGCAATAAAAAGGCAAACCTTAATGTTTTGTCTCTTTCCTAGGGCTTTATATGGACACAGAATGCAATCCTGTCAAAAAATTTTAAGACTGTTTCTATATTTTGTTGAGTGGGAGTTGGATTTAAAAAACGCGTAAAACAAAAGGCATGACTTTAGGACGTAATTAAAATTAAATACTGCCTTTATAGTCACATAGGCATATAGGATAAGAGTAGGCAGTATAGGCAGCTTATAAGACTCAGTTTACACAGGCATCCACAATGTTATACATTTATATGTTTCAATGCCCATTTATCTTCCATCTTTGGGGACTCTACAAGAAAAATCATGCTAAATTTTCAACTCCAATTGAGACTGATTATTGATTAATATGATGTTATAATGAAGGAAAAGCTGCTGACTTTGCAAAACAAGGACATATTTTTCAATTGAAAATGCAAATGCAGTCTAGGAACAGTCTAGAAATACAGTTAAAAATTTGCTTCCACTGCAAAATAAAGATAGATATTAATGCACATATATAATATGTAGATTGTATGTTATAGTTTGTTGACACAAAAATACATAGCTTGCTTCAATTCTTTTTTTTTTTGATGAATCCCTTTTAACTGTCAGTTCCCCTAAAAAGTAGTTGAACTTTCAATGCAAACGCCAAAGGCACATTAGGGCTGATGCAATTTCAAGAATGAGGACTGTATATGTGTGTGTGTTCCCGTGGTGTTTGGAAGTTGGATGTTAGGAATATATACACGCAGTATATTATGTGTATAGATAAATAAAATATTTTTAAAATTGCTCGCGTTATACAATTTCATTTCCGTTCCCAGTAATTCAGTATTTTATGCTTAGATGATCAAAGGAAATTCTGTCTTTGTCAAATTCACAGATGTTTACAACACGTTGACGGTCCATGCATTAGCTCTCCTCGTGAAAGATGAGATAACCGTTTTGGAGTTAGACAAATTCTGGCAAAGGAATGCTTACAGGATTGGACAATTTATTTTTTCTCTGGATGACATTGAGCATGGCGTTTTGCGAGGTGAGATCTACAGAACAGTACAAGCATAAAAGTAAAAGTATAAAATTATATTGCTCTAAATCTCATAAGAACTAAAACACTGACAAGTCAAATCTATTCATTGTGAAAAACTGAAAGAAAGAAATTCCTTGCCACCATACAGTGAATTTTATAAAGTGGTTAGTGGTTACCCGCTGTTCTGCCAAATCTTGAGATCTGCATTCCCTAATGCGTACTCGGGGGGTACTCCATCTCAACTCATGCAGAGACTTATATAAAATATTTAATTATAATCCTGTATTGGTTACAGTAAAATGGAAAAATAATAATGGCTAGCTATGATGGTTGTCTTCATGTTTTAATGCTATATCCTTCATTTTAATTTCAACTATTAATTCGCCTCCCACATCTAAAATTAGTTTGGCGCCGTTGACCTCAAAATCACGTTTAGCGGAAGTGATCCACTTTAAAAGTGGAAAAGTAACCGAGATAAATTCTGTGAAATTATAAGAATTTATAATTAAAATTCAGAATTGTGACATTTTTTTGTATTCATCATGAAAGAAAATAATACAGCCTTGTTCCTCCTGCTCCCTCTCCACATGTTAAAAGGCTACATAGTCACAAGTGACATACAATTATAATACATGTGAATTTTGAATGAGCAATTTATTTTTGAAAATTTCCATACCTATACCTACCTACTACCTACCTGTCGACTGTCTACTGTCTACCGTTTAGTTTATAGTGCATATACATAGTTTAGTGAAATGAAAGAAAATTGATTTCGCTCAACACTTTATGTGGAAAACTTCAAAGAACCTTTGATAGCATAAATTATTTTACTTGCATAATAACAGTACATGGGTGTACATATATACATATTGAAATTTGAATTTATGTCCTCTGTGTTTAGCTCATAGTTTAGGACAAACTTACGTACGCTGCATAGTTGCTAGGAATTATAGGGACACTATAGGTTATAGGTACGTCAGTGGAGAAATAGGAATTGAAAATAATATTGCATTTGAAGCCTGGCCCGATCCCGATCCCGATGCTGGTGTGTTTCTATTTCAGGTCTAGTCAGAACTTGTTCATAGTTGATTTTGTTCACATTCATATGGACAGATCGACAGATGTAAGGTAAAAGGTAAGGTAGTAATGCTAGTTTAGATATATAACAGTCATATAGCAATATGTAGAACAGTGTACAGTAGAAGTGTTTTCCCTCTTCTACGTATTTTACATTTCTCTATTATAGTCACGCTTGTCTCTCGTACAAAATGTGCTAGACGTGTGGGGAAGAGGGTGCTAGAAATTTATTCATCAGAATCAGAACTAGTCATCGATTCATTTCGAAATTCAAAGGTTATTTGCACACACTGAGAAAGGTGGTTGTGTGAAGGAACCTACGTAGCTACCTAACATGCATATGTATGCACTGAGAACGAGAGTGACTGTACCGACGACGTACTTGAGTCAAGTTTGGAGTTTCGTATAATATAGAAGAGCTTTGACGTCTCTCTCTCTCTCGTGTTTTTGATATTTGATCTTATCAACCGTTTGCGAGAGAAACAGGAATATTACATTTTAAACTCCGCTCTCAGCACAATACACACAGTGTAATTCTGAAATGAAATTTGAAAAGATTGAAGTGCTTGTGTGATGAAGGAAGAGGAAGAGGTCATGGCTTCAACTTGGTATTCAAATTCGAATATTTCAATTCGACTTGAGTCACATACACAAGGCACACATCAAACGTGGAGCGTGGAGCGTAGGTACATATTATATATGGAGCTCCTCCACACTCCCCCCACCATTCGACACTCCATCCTCCTCCTGTACATGTCATTTCAAATTTCCAAAAATATTGTCAAACTAATGGAAATAGATGCTCCTCTCGAAAATGTGAGGGAAGGACAGACAATGAGAGGGGAAAGGAAATGAAATATAAGCCTCCTTGTAAAGAAGGAGAGGAGTGTCAAAGTATATGATATCAAATCCAACTACAATCTTCATGCAGATTGTGTGTAGTGTGTTCTAACGATAATTTGTTTGTTTTTTCGGTATGGAATAGATGAAAATGGAAACCTTTGAGAATTACTTCCAAAAAAATACTGAACGGAGCCATCATTCACGTTCACGATCCTATTACATAAATTTAATTTGAATTGTATGCTATAATAGAAACCCATCAAGTGTTTTCTTCATTATTTCAATATTGTACTACTCTCCCCTTCTTCGTCTTCAACTACATACTCTCGTTGACATTCCCTTAGGGATTTTATTATTTTTGTTTGTCCGTACTGAAGGTAATAAGTTACATCCCACGTACAAGGAGTACTTTTTCAAGGAGGGCGACCCACGACGAGCCTTTGTCCACACCACTCTCGACCCAAGAATTCACTTTGCCCTTAATTGCGGAGCTCAGGTAAGGTTTTTTTTTTTCTTTAATTATTCTACATTTTTATTGTTCTGCTGGGAGCATGATCAGATCAGAGTGTACGCTGTATTAAGACTCTTCTCTAGGGCAGATAATTCTATAGTTCAATTTCAATTTCTACTACAAACCCATATATATCTCGTATGTATTTATATATGGCTTCTCCTATATTGTTTTTTTTTTGTGGAGGAGTTTGGAAGGTTTGAATCGTGGAAGCATAGTTTCATTTAATTCAGAAATGTCTTCAATCTCATTCAATACCCTTTTACATCCGTCCAGCCTATAGAACAAGAATAAATGGAAATGGAGATGCTGAATTGAGTAGAGTCGTCGTCGTCGTCAGAGTGGGCAGGGACGTGATTGGAGGGTAATTACTGTTATTAGTGGACGTTGTTTTTGTCTGATTGGTTTTTTTTTCTGCCTAAAATTAGTCTGGAAACCTGGGACGTATGCATAGTGTATATATAATACACCTATTTGTTTTAACTGGGCTATGGGATGTGAGGTATATAGGGATGAGTCATTTGTCACTCTCCCGCGGCCTCGATCTACTCTCAACTTCCCCTCATGCGTCCTTATTTGCTATTTGTCCTTTTACTTTCGACACGAATCAATATCAGTACTCACTCACTACTATACAGTTAGCCTGACTAAAGAGTTGAATGTACCCCTTTTTTTTCGTCTCTCTATATGCATGGGATTGGCTTGTGTAAGCTGAAGAAAGCTCGGATTCGAACTCTCCACTTTCTTAATGAAATGAGAGGGATAGAAAATGACTGTGAAAATGAGGATTGTAACAGTTTCCTCATGCATACACAGTAGTCAGTAGACTTGTTGGCCCATATTGCCAAAGTAGCGAAAGTTTTCGTACAGGGATAGTAGCGTACACACTATTTATTCAGGAGCAGGAAACAATACGTCAGTCAGCTCGATAATCAAGATAAGAATAGAATGGTCACAAGTAATCAAGTGATGATTGAAATTCTGAGTCAAGTCATCCGAGGTAGTAATGTAAATAAAATACGTAATAATACATAGGACAAAGTTACAAGCCCATATCTTCGCCCTGAAAGTTGGTAGTTTTGGTAGTAACAAGCGTGAAGGGGAAGAATAAGGAAGTAATAATGAATATATAGGAACTTAGGGCTCTCAAAGTATGATGATCTATCCTAATATTAAAAAAAAACTAATAATACACTGTGTCTCAATGAAATAGGACCACCCCTTTTTTCCGGTCTAACTTCCCCCCACGCGGGGTAACGAGGGCGAG
>JAQFZE010000350.1:0-28665 GCA_034695245.1 Dicyrtomina saundersi | reverse complement strand
ACAAAAACTTTTACTCGTTTATTGGGATCGTCCGTAAATGACGTTACAAAAACTTTTACTCGTTTATTGGGATCGTCTGTAAATGACGTTACAAAAACTTTTACTCGTTTATTGGGATCGTCCGTAAATGACGTCACAAAAAACATTGCTCCTTTATTGGTATAATCCGTAAATGAAGTCACTAAAATTATGTAACAGGTAACGTATATGTTACCATCAATACCTAACTTAACCTTTTGACTAGACATGACAGAATTTTTACAAACCTAGCTGTACTACTCGTACTTGGTCTACCGGATGCATCAAATCTCGTTCGTTACCCACTCGTTTTGGTGCTATTCTAACCAAGCCAAGGCTACTACTACTAGGCGTACCAAGCTAACTCAAACATGCAAAAACCTCTCTCGTACTGGCGCAATTCTCAACAAAAACTTTCAAGTCACTTGTACTCAGCCAAATGGTACCAGCAAAGTTCGTATCTAGCACACTCGTACCGACGTACCAACTGAAACATGTGCTGTTTTAAAACTTACTTGTACCAGCACCACTCAAATCGCGTCGATTTTTGCTAGCAAAAGTTGTAACTCAGCCCGCTTTTATGGACACTAACTGCAAGGATTTTATGTTAGCCTTACTAAATAAAAAATGTTTTCCAGTGATTAAAACAATGTGTCTGTAAGCTCAGCATCTACTTTGAGCCCACGGTGGACAAATCCGGCGCAAAGCGCCGGATTTTTTTATTTGATTTATTTGGGTTTTAGTAAAACTAACAGGATAGCTGCCTTCTTGTCTGAAATGCGCGTCATTTAGATGTAATGTTACAAACTTTCTATTCATCTTTAAATCTACAAAATTTTATTCTCAGCTGAATTTTTAGGTTGTTGGAGGTTAAGATGTTTTTCTATTTTATTAAGAAATTTTTAGTATTCATTTATTAAGAAATATTGGCAGGAAACTACATACAATATTCGTTTAAACTTTCTAATATTTGTTACCAATTACCTTGTTGTTGACTGTCTATATATTTCCAGTCTACACTGCATTAATAAAGATTATATAGCAAATCTCTCTCACAGACACACAAATAATAGCTCCGCATCATAAGATGCAATACAAGAAGATTGATGAGAGAAGTCTAAATAATAATTAAACGGATTATGTTACGTATTAAACTTATCATCAAATAGAGCACAAAATACAGTTATTGATTAATTAACAGGTGAAAAAATAATAAATGTGTACGTGCGTAATAGCGTAAATTAACATTGAATTAATGATTAAATGAATGAATAAAGAGATCTGTTGCGTAAAACCAGCTAAAACTGTATAAAGTTGTGTGAACAAAGAGTTATTCCTCAAATTAATCACCCCTGAAGGGTAATTGTCTTTAGTGACAGTTGCAATTATACAGTTACTGGAATCAAATAAAGGAATATATTAGAGAAAGGAATAATTGTAATAATCTTTCATCACCCACCTCATTTAAAACCATCGCTATCTTTACAGTTTTAAACTTAACGTCTTTATAAGTACTAAGTTCTTTTTTAAATATTCTGTAGTTTTATGAACTTTTAAATAATAACCAATGTGTTAAATAATCTCAATATCTTAAAGATAAAACAATTTTTATTTCTTTACTTCTAAAATTAATGAGATTTAAATGTTTATCTGTTTGCCATACCTGTTATTTATTAATTGATTTATAATAACGTGTAGATTAATTACTAAGTTTCTATTTAAAAGTGTTCAGTGCTGAAGCTTAAGCCAACCAGACGCATTTTTAGAGCTAATGCTTTGACTGTGTCCTGGCGTATCACAACTATAACAAGTAAGTGTGCTGTTCTCTGGTTTGGTGTGTCCAGGCTTGAAGAGAAAGATGCAATAGGAAACTCTGAGCCATCGGATTTTCCAAAGGACACAGATTTTTTATTGACATCTCCTCTTAAGTCCTATTCCACTCAAAAACAGAGAAAAAGAAGTTATCAGTGAGAGCGATCATTAAACTTATTAGAATAGTTATTTTTAAAATACTATCTTTGAACTCCAAGGTAGTGGCAGTTGTAGATGAGAGGCATATAAGGATGGCGGGCTTCCGGAAGTTTCCTAAATAAGCAATGGACGGCGAGCCTTTAGGGGTGAACAAAATAATACTAACAAATAAGTTTTGCTGAACTTAAAATAACTAAACTTATTTTATTTCAACTATGCAATTTATGCAAAAACTAAATCAAAATACATTTTTAAGGATAATATTTTGTCGTTTTAGTAAAACATTTGTTTCATAAATCATTTTATAGTGTGGTTGTAATAATCTTGATCCATATATGACGCTAATGTTCGCTGAAGCTCAGCGCCTGCCCACAGTCGCCTCATCCGGCGCGAAGCGCCGGATTTTTTAGTGATGAATTTCTCTTTTTATTTTCTATTACCTTTGTTTTCTTTTTTCGTTAGACGTATTTAACGTTTAATTTTTTCTGTTGCGCTTGCATCATGTCTTTACACACACACTGTAACATGTTTTAGTAGGTGTTTGAGATTATTGTTAGTTATAATAATGTATTATATACTTGTTTAGGTGTTAAATCAACTTAATTAAAGTTATCAAAATATCACATCTATTGTACTTAACCTTTTTGATTATTTTGGTTTTTTAATTTCTATGTTGGTATAAGATATTCATACATAAAGTTTTCGTTTTTTTCATTATACGGTTTGATTTTATTAGCGTTATAATGACCTTAACTTTTTTAATATGATAGTCAACACGTTTATAGGTTTTTGAATTGTGAGTGAAATTTAACCTATATACAGTATTTGTTTTCCACCTGTAGGTTATACCCTTAATACGTTAAATTAAGCACCAAATAGGTGTGTTTTTAATCTTTGTTCAGGTTTCAAACTATCGTTAACAATATCATTTGTTACGTTTAGTTCTTTTTATCTAGTTTTTAAACCGTAAAACTATTGATACTCTAATAAATGATTTTCTGTTTGACTAGCTTAAATTAAGGTCATTTCCGTACAAATGTGCTGCAAAATTTTATAATTTGGAATAAGATCTAGTGAAACATCAATTTATTGTGTGGTTTTTTAATCAGTCATGAATTTTAACACTTTTTGCCAAAATACGTCTTTTTATAATCATTGATTTGGTTTTATTTACTGCTGTATACAATTTAATTGTATATTTTTTAAAAAGATTTAAATAATGGCTACCGCTGTATTCAGTTCTGTTATCACTGTAGATCTTTTATGGATTTCATTATTGTTTTCATACATTTAAAAACGATATACTACCTTATTTGCGTTTTTTGAACGAATAGCTAAGCTTTATTTAGGAAATGTATCAATAATTATTTCATTATATCGAGATTATTGTATAAGACAATGATATTAACTATCATTATCTTTAACTCATTTATCGGGCATAAAAACTAAATCAGCTTGCTACATCGAATCTATTCCTAGTGTGTGTATATTTTACGTTTAAATTTTGTAACTTGAACTAGATATTCTGGTTTTGTCTCTTTTTTTGGATAATTTATTAATTTTTACATATTTTGTTAAGCGGTTTTAGCTTTATGTCGACTTTCCTAATCTTTGTACATATTATACAATAAATCATCATGCATAGCTGCATTATTAATTTGAACTACAGCTTTTTTACTTTTTGCTTTTTTTTATTAAAATTTAGCGCTCAGTCTTAAATGAATATTACCAAGAAAATTACCTTCTGCTACATTTTTTCCAATTTTATCAACTATATTCCCACTTCCTTAGTCTTTCCCTCTTTAATAAAAGTACACTTTTCAGTATTACAAATAGTGAATTTTGCTTTTATCATATAATTTTGTTATTAGGAATTTTAACAACATTTCATTCAAATTATATTACTTATTTAAAAACATACGTTCTTTATGAATATTCAGGATTTAATGTCTTTTATTTTTATGAAATATAAACTGTACGACATCATTTACATGTCTTAAGTGCACTTTATTTTTATTTCGTACAAGTTTTACAATTGACACTTATATTCTGTTTAGATGTAGTGTTTTCTAAATTGGTCCACCGTCCATGTTATAAGCAAAAAATTAATAAGTCAAGGTATAATATTTTTTAATGTTTAGAATAAGAGAGTTTTATTATGTTTTTGTTGTCTTAAGTTTGTTGCATACTACACTTGGGGTGGTTGTTGCGACTTGGCTCAGTAGTTTTTAAATATAATAACTTTCAAAAATGTTGAAAAACATCAATAAATTTTGCTAAAAACATTGTTTTCTTATGTGTTTCTGCTATTTTCTGAAAATGTGTTCGCGTGATTTGGAAAACCGAGCTAAAGTGACGCATACACTACTGCTGGATCAGATGTACTGTTTAATAAATTAGTGAAGTATACTGAATGTCATTTAGTATTAGATTTAATCGGATCATTTAAATTAAAGTGAAGTTTTGTTGGCCGTTGTTTTTGAAAATCGCGGACGGTCCTAATATTTAGAAAAAAGGGTACAAATAACTCAGCTTATTGAAAAGCAATGTCAGTTTGTAATATTTCAAAAAGAATTATAGAAAATATTAAAAGAACTGCGGAATAACATTGAGCCTAATTTAAATCAGAGGGGCTTCACAAACTCACCTAGTACTTTTGATATGTTGACTGTCCATATATTTGCAGTCCACACTGCATTATGAATAAACAGGTTATATAGCAAATATCACACACACACAGGAGCATAGCCCAGTTTTATTAAAAAAGGGAAAGAGTGAAAGATTGAGTGAGGATGAGGAGAGATGAGGAAGCATCCTCAAATAGTATAGGGAGATAGATGGGAAAGGCATAGGACAGAAAGGGAGCACGAATGAGGGACGGGCCATAAAATAAAGGCCGCGCTCAAGTCCCTTTCCTGGGATTGCACTAGGGCAAATCCCAACCACTTTTCCTCTCACTCACAAACGTTTCATTGGAATTCCCAACAAATCCATTTACTACCAACCCTCTACATTCCAATGATGAGTCAAGGGTTGAGTGGAAAGGAATTTGGGTATTTCATCCATCCCAACTAAACGTTTTAACAAAGGTCAAGGCACACATTCCTAAAATAGTGTAGGCCCTTAAAGGAGCATTTTTCCCGCAAACATTCCTTCTGTAAAAAACAAAGGATGATTGACATTTAGGACTTCCCTTCTAAACGTTTTCATCCATCCTTCCTAGTATAATACTATATAGTAGGGGTACTTGGGGAATGCCAGGTGTTTCCCATTGTCACTCACTGTGTTTTCGTAAACACAAGTGATTGACAGCTTAAGGGACCTAACGGTAAATTAGGATTCCCTTTCACTTTCGTAAACAAGAATGATTGACAGTTTAAGGGACCTAACGGTAAATTGGGATTCCCTTTCACTTTCGTAAACAAGAATGATTGACAGTTCAATAGACCTAACGATAAATTGGGATTCTCTTTCGTTTTCATAAACAAGAATGATTGACAGCTCAAGGGACCTAACGGTAAATTTGGGAATTCCATCCCTTTTCTGACCCAAATGGCCCAGGAGCTGAGAGTATAAAAGGAGCCCCACTCGCCACTGAAGCTTCAGTCGAGTTGAGTCGTCTCCTCGAGTAGTAGCTAGCTAGTGACAATAAGAAGGTCACCAAATAGTTCAGACTTATTGCTCACTAAAACTCTTTTAAACTCTAAAGTTTTTCTTACTTTCCTAGTTTGTTGGGGCGTCTTCAAACTATACATTTTTAAACTCTAAAGTTTTTCACCTTCCAGTTTGTCGTGTCGTCTCCAAACTAAAACCTTTCCTATACTGTGAGCGTCAGAAGGTCCAACAAATAGTTCAGACTGATTGCCCACCTTTACACTCTATTACACGCCAAGACGTCGCAACTGAGAGATATTGTGACGAATATCTGCTTAGTGCAGAAGGAACCATCGAGAGGGAGACTAACGACTTGAGGAGAGTAGTTCTGAGATATTGTGACGAATATCTGCAAACTAATAAAATTGCTCTGGGGAAGAGATAGGACGACAACGACGACTCAACGCATCAACAAGCAGTCTCACGACCATCAGCCTAGGACGAATTACTACTAGCACGGGACTGACATTGTCTTTGCCCAATTGTGGAAGACCGAGGTAGCCAGCAAAGGTACGATCATTCCTTATACTATCTGTAGTAAAGGCGACGAACGATTTAGGTTGAAACGTTAATACAAGGTACATTTAGTGAAAACGGAAGTTATTCACTAATGTACAAGGGTATAATTGATAAGATAAGTTCTAATTAATAATTCAGGGAATTATGTAATTAAACTAATTATCAAATGTTACACTGAATACACTTATTGATTAATTAATAAATGAATTAATAATAATCGTGTATGTGCATGATAACGTGAATTAATGTGTGAATAAGTGAATAAAGAGATCTGGTGCGTAAGACCAGCTCAATTGTATAAACTTGTGTGAACAAAGAGTTCTTTATTAAACTAATCACCCCTAAAGGGTAATTGTCGTTATTGACGGTTACCATCATACGTTTACTGAAATCAAATACAGGAATATATTTGAGAAAGGCAACAGATAACACTGCGGTATTGTAAGGGAGCCATAAAAAAGCGAATAGGTTAAACTAGTATTTGTTTGTTGCACTTTTGAATGTTTCTAAAACCTTGAAAAGAGTTGATCATTCATTAATAAAAATGTCTAGATTTTTCCGTCAACTTCACGTGATTTAACGAAAGCAATCATTGTCGTGCTGTATTTATGCAAAAACTGTTGGAAACATTTGCTATAGGATTTTGATGCGACGTTTTTCAGAGATTGCTACTAAGCCCATTCTTACTAACCTTGCTATTTATGTTTTAGAATAAACCAATGATCCTGACTATGCAAATGCGTTTAGATTCACTTTAGATGAAAATGTTTAAAAATGAACTGCTTTGAATTTCGCTTGTTTTATGCCTAACAACTAATCTAGGGAAGTCCATTTCCATTTGCATCAAAAAAGAAACAGTGGTGTCAAAATTCCTCATTCTTTTTAATAGCAATTCCATTCTATCCTTAGTAGAATAAAAAACAGGCAAATGCTTAGAGTTGGATTTTATTCCGCAGCTCACATATGTTTTTTTCTAAATTTACGGTTGATTGGGATAAAATGCTGCATAATTTAGTTTATACATAATTGCTTCGCCTGAAGAAATTTTCTTTATCAATTAGTATATTTGGCCTGTACCTATGTGTCCCCTTCAAATGGCCCCTCTGTATAAATTACCTAAATTGTTCCTATAGACGTGGATTTGGAGTACAATAAAAGAAATTCTGGGAATTCCAACTGATACACCTAATGCAATGGTGTACACATCTTCTTACTTGCAAGGGTTGTCAAAAACTAAGGCAGAATGGAAAGCGTTTTTGCAGCACTACAACGTATGAATAATGTTGCTTTTGAATATTTTATACGTTTTCTTTAATAAAAAACATCGATGAACAACTAGAACAGATTGAAAATTCATTAAATTTCACGAATAATGAACTACTTAAATTAAACAACACAGAAATAAAAATCAAGCGCTTTGCGCTAGATTTTGGCGCTGTGGGCCCAAAGTAGATTCTGAGCTTAAAGCAAAATGGTTCTGATCACTATAAAATTCATGTAGTAAGGCTAACATAAAACCATCGCTGTTAGTGCTCGTAAAAGCAGGTGAAGTGCGAGTTTTGCTCGTACGAATGGACAGGATACGAGCGGTGCTGATACGATTGGGCTTGATAAGAATAGCAAAGGTACAAGAGAGCTAGGTACGAGTTATAGTGGTACACGTGGTGCTGGTATGAGAGGGCTTGGTAACACCAGATAAGGTTCGAGCTGGCTGTGTACGAGCAATACCCACACAAGTGGGCTTGGTACGAGTTATAGCTATAACCATTGGGTAAAGTACAAGTGGGCTTGGCAAGAATAGCGCCAGTACAAGTGGGCTAGGTACAAGTTTTGCTAGTACTATTGAGCAGGGTACGAGTGATTCGTAGACGGGTAAGTTTTAAACCGTTAAAACAAATAATATTTGCCAAATGTTTAAGTTGTGGCAATAAGATGAGGTGAGCCCCTAAAGAGTAAACATTTACGTAACGTCGTTTATGGCCACTGTTATTAAAGTAGTAATGAATTTAGTGACGTTATTTATAAACTAACCCAATTAAATAGTTAAAATTTGGGTAACACCATTTGTAGACCTAGCTGTTTAGTGAGTGATGATTTGCGCGGCGTCATTTATGGATCATTACAATAAAAAAGTGTTACATTAGGTGACGTTATTTATGAACCCTGGCAATAAAACAATTATGTGGACAATCCCAATAAAAAAATGAACATTTTGGTTACGTCATTTATAGACCCTACCATTGAAAGAATAATGATTTGCGTCGTTTAAGGATCATCTCAACAAAATAATGATAATTTAGGGGACGATATTTATAGACCCTGCTATTAAAAGAGGCATATGTCGTTAGGTCGAATACACTTGGTACGAATGCTCCTTGTCCAAAAATAAATGTTCGAAGAATTGTGCATTTTGTACGATTGCATTTTGGCAAAACACTGTACGAATGGCGTGTCCGAATTGCGTGAGGAGTTAAAGAGGTACAAAAATGGTGCGCGTTAGTGGATTGAATTACATTAGCTGCAAGCGATAATGTTCAAAGTATCGTCAAGTAGTATCAGAATAAATAGTCTGTCGCATGGGTGTTGTCACTGATTTTTACGATTTTTAATTTCATTGTGAAAATGTATTTTATTGAATCCAAAATTGTATTGGGACTGAGAAAAATTTTTAAAGCAATTTGTGATGGGTTTTTGTTTAATTACAATAAAAAAAGTGAATCATTGCCGCCAACTGGTAGTAAAATCATGTTTTCCCTTAAATATTGTTTCTGTAATTTGCTAAATTACTTTAATTAATGTAATGTAATTTGATGTGATGAAACAATCCAAAAAATGGATTACTTTGATGGTATTTTTTTCAAAAAACTTTCGTACAAAAGCATTCGTGCAAGTCAGTTCATACAAAGTGTATTCGTCCTCAAGACGCGAGACCCATTAAAAGAGTGATAATTTGGGCGAAGTCATTAATGGACCATGCCAATAAATTAATAATTATAACAATCTCTACAGTGTGGCTACCCCGGATTTTTTATTCACACTTTTCCTCCCCATCTCCCTCTCCACTATCGTGTATTTAGGTATTTGGTATGTCGCTGCACGTGTAATGGGAAATGTTTTGCTATTAAGGTGTTTCTCACTTACTCTCCCCCCCCCTCTTACTGACACATATCAATCATAATCCTAACCTTTTGGTGCAGCCGAAGTGATATTATTGCCTCTTGTATCTCTTCTATCTCCATGTTAGAAGTTGTATTTTTAATATATTGCGTGGATGTTTTTGGGAATTTTCTATTTCACTCTCTTTAAGCTAGCCAACCCAACTGCTTGCTCCTTCTCTTGCACCACTTGCTAACGCAGTTACAATAGGCTGAAACGGTTAATTTGTGTTAAATAGATTAACTTGGTTGTAGGACATTTGCTACCCAAATTGGACATTGCTACCAAAAACCCAACCTAGGACATTTGCTACCCGCACCCAAACCTAGGACATTTGCTACCCATGATGAAAGTAGAAATATTATGTATGGACAATATTTATGAGTGTACTGTGATAACATGACATTGTTAAAATAGTTTCTTAATGCTATTATTGTTAATAATAAAAAATGGTTTGTTCAGACTTCTCAATCTTATTTTCAATATTTAAGGCCAATTTAGGCATAAAATTCCTAAATTTAATAATTACTCACACTTTTTATTAATTTACAATTTACTGTGTTTATACACTCAAAAGAACAATATTATCACGTTATGATAATTTTGATTTGTAAGTGGTCGGCCAATTCCTGAAAAGGCCGCCTGCCGTTTCCGTTATAGATTGTGGTCAGGCCCAGCCTAAGCCAAGCCGACTAATTTATTCTACACATTTTATGCCGTATAATATTCTGATGTATTTTTGTTCCAGTTTCACACAGCACATCGCTTTACTCTTTATATTTTTAGCTTGCAGCCACTTTGTAAAAACCACAACTTGTGTTTGAGTTTGAGTTTGAATGAACTTTATTCAGTGTCAAATTAATTCAATACAATTGCACTGTTTTACAATAACGGACACTAATACTCACGATATAACCTAAAAGCAAATCTTAAAACAAGCACACACACAATTCCACTTAAATAATCACAATTCCATATTCATAATTTAATACAAAATTAACCACAATTGCCAATAAAAATCCATTCATGGAGGCTGGTGAACTAGAAACTCAATCACACCACGACTAGCTATCAAATGCTTAGTCAGATCCGATTGAAATTTACACACTGAATTTTGTAAACATTTTACATTGTCAGGAAGCATATTCCATTAACCAATACTTCTATAGACAAAAGAGCTTCTGTAAGAAGCCGTATTACAATTATCAGGATACTCAAATAAACAAGAATTAACAGATCTCGTATCCCTCACAGCATGATTCAGTACAAACCAGCTACTACTTTCTAACACTGACAGAGTATTCGTCTTTTCCCACAGTACATTCTCACTTACTGTGATTCTACCTTTCTTACGCCTATTTCAAAGATTAACATCAGTGAACTGTACAGTGAGCTTATTTATTTTATTCTGTAACAGTTGAAAATCAACACTGCTTTGAATCCCATATACATGAGGGCAGTAATCAATAATGGACAATATATAGGCATAAAGTATAATTACATACACAGAAAAACTAAGAAAACGCTTTAAATTTGTAATTATACCTATTGCCAAACTTACTCTCTTTTTAACATACTGAAAAAGGCTTTTAAAATTAAGATTAGAATCCACAATAATGCCTAAATATATGAATGTCCAGACTCTTTCAAGCTTATTACCATTACACTATAGCTTTACATCCTCAGGAATTTTACTATCCCTAGATTTATGAATAACCATAAACTTGGTATTCGATACATTTATTTTTAAGCTATGATCCATAAACTAAGCATTTACACTATTTAAACAAGATTGCATATAATTAACAGTATCAGCAAAATCCGGTAAATGGTAATACAACACTAGGTCATTAGAATACAAAATATAAAGTATGCCTTCCAAAACCGCCTCAGAAACTATATCAATATAAATTATAAAGAGGAGTAGGCCCAACGCAGAGCCTTGCGGTACCCCAATATTCAAATCATAGCTATCTAATACATTACTTTCTATCTTTATTTTAAATTTAGGGTCCCGCAAAAAGTCAATTAAGAGTTGGAGCAAATTACAATCAATCTTGTACACATCTCTTAGCTTAACAAGTAGTTCATAATGAGGAATGGAATCAAAAGCCTTTTGTCAATCTATAAAAACAGCTAAAACCCTGCCGCATTTTAAGTCAATACAATTAAAAGTATCCTGCGTAAACTAAAGTGTAGTAGACAAGCAAGAGTGATCCTTTCTAAAACCATGCTGCTGGTCACTTAACTTAATCTTATCAAGCAGCCTAGCATACATAATTGTTTCTAAAATTTTGTCCAAAATAAGCAAAGTGGATATTGGGCTGTAAGACAAGGGATCAAGTCTTGAGCCTTTACCTTTATACAATAAAGTAACCGTAGCACATTTCAATTTGGACGGATAAGCACATAAGCACAAAAATTTAGTAAATAGCAGAGAAAGAGTAAGTGCTAACGATTTCATACAATTATTCAATACTTGGCAGGATAATTCATTAGGATTGTCCTTATTTCTGTATTTAGGCTGGGAAAAACTTGCCTTGACCTCATCAACAGTAAAAGGTTCAAACTTATCACCTACTAGGATACTTGCATAAAAATTATCCAATTTGCTAGAATCTACATCAGGTGTACTTACAACAAATGCAGATTCAAACGCATTTGAGATTTCATCTACTTCAGTAACAAGTCGAGAATTAACATTCAGTGCAGTCACTGTACCTAGCCCAGTATTCTTGCCTACAAGACGGTTATGTACATTCCATACATTAAACAAAGTAGGAGCTTTCTCAAACTTCGCACGATAATGAGCATACTCAGCTCTACTGATTTCCCTATTCATATAATTCCTCTCAAGCTTGTATTGTTGCAATAAATCAGCATCTCTGGTCCTTTCACTTTTTCGTTTCATGCGATCCCTATGGTGCATCTTCCTCATGATATCAACCGTCAACCACGGAGATATGTTTCTCTTAACACGCCTAGTAATGACAAGAGCATGCCTACTCTAAACTTTTAACACTGATAATTTAAAGTAATTCAAAGTGTCGTCCAAATCATCAAAGTCACTCATTGTTGACTATGAAATGAGGCTCATATCAGAATTAACATCCTTCCAACAAGTCTCTCTATAATTCCTTGTAGTAATATATTTAATGGGATACTTGACACTACTAAACTTAGAACCAGTTAGCTCACTCCATATGGCCTTAGCTTGGATTCGAACCCAAGACTCTTCACCCTAGATTGCCGCCCCAAACCAGAGAGACGGTCTGGAAAATTGCTACTCACAAAAGTAGCTATATGATAGTAGCGACACTAAGCTTTGATGATAGGTAAAGCCTTTTCCAACCCAGCTCGAGAATGCATTTAATGCACTTAATAACTAATAAAATATTGCAGAGCAAACATTACAAGTTATTGCCTTCTGATGAAATAATACTATATAAAACTAAATAAATAAATTAAACTTACTTCACTACTCTCACACTACCACAAAACTACAAGTAAACACAATAAAACAGCAGCAATCACAAATAAATAAAATCAAAAACCGAATAAACAAATTAGGTATTAGTTGTAGTTAAAATTGATATAATTTTTATTCTTAAAAACTCGAAAACTTCAAAAACTGCACAGGAATTCAGACTAGAACCACAGCAAAAATAGAGCACAGCAGCAACAGCAACCTACCAAAATACAGAATACAGATAGGCTTCCCGCCGTCGCATTTGATGCGCCAGGTACCTAACTGCACTATAGATGAGTTGGAACCATTTAACGGTAGCCAGGAAACACTAAAACACAGGTAAAGCAATAAATTACAAAAACACAGCTGGGGGAACGTGCACTCTGCACAGCAGTCAGTGACCAAGTGTTTACTGTCATTACAATTAAATATTTATTTTTACTAAATGTAAACGACTTATAGTTTCTCTAGAATTAGAAACAATTTTGATATAGTTTCCCTAACCTTTTAAAACAAAAAATATAATTTTCCTCCTCGCATTCAGTATAAAAATGCGAGGTAATTCCTATTTATTATCATTATTAATTAATAGTTTAAACTATTTATATCTTAGAAGTTTTATCTTCTACTTCACTAACATTCTCAGACATTCAAAAAGTAATAACATTGCAGTCTGGACTACATTTAAATAGCCTATCAAGCTATTTTGTCCACGTTACTTCTTATACTATCTGTAAATAAAGACCAGTATAATTTAGCTTATGTAAAAAAACAACTTATGGCGCTTCTGCCTCCGTTCTGTGTTATCGCCTCTACTATGCCTTTTCTACACACAGGCGTTGACTTGTGTGGCCTTTTCGCGATACGCAACTTTTCTGGTCGAGGCCTTGCTAAATACAAAACTTTGATCTGTATATTTACCTGCATGACTTGCCGAGCCATCCATTAAAGATTACTATCGTATATTTCTACTAAAATGTTTCTGTTGGCTTTCCGTCAATTCATATCTTGACGGGGTTGTCCATTCAATATGTATAGCGACAACAGTATTAATTTTACTGGAGCTAACAACACCCTCACAGCAACAGCAGACGAAATCGCTCAACTCCAGAACCAAAGCAAACGCAAAAAACCTGATTTAAACTTGGATCATATACAATGGCAGTTACCCTACCCCCACATTAGCTCAACATATAGGTGGTGTCTAAGAAATAATTGTAAACCTGGTCAAAAACTACCTTAACAAAATCCTAAGCCATGATTTATATACGTGAAAAAAATTTAAAACTATGTTAGGGTTTATTAAAGCATTAGTCAATTCTAGACCAATGAACGCTATGTCAAATGATCCAGAGGACATAGAAGCACTTAAACCCGCTCACTTGCTCATAGGCAATTCTCTAACAGCGACACTCGAGGTCAACATAAGCGAATTGCGTCCTAGCCGATTGAAACAATTTCAGCTCATACAGAAGTAAAAACAACAAATGTGAAACATATAGCAAGAAAAATATATAACATCTCTGCAAAAAAGAAAGAAATGGGAAACTTAGTTCAATAATATAGAATTAGGCGACTTTGTAGTCATACTAGATGACGCAATAACACCCCTGAAACTGAAACTAGGCCGAGTCAAAAATACCCAGCCCGGCAAGTACAGCTTAGTACGTGTTATTACTATGGAAACTAAAGGCAAGTATATAGACAAAAACGGACTAGCTGTCAAAACCAGCAAGAAATTCACTCGACTAATTGCAAGAGTGGCAAAACTGCCCTTAGATGTAGCAGGAGCTACCCCTATCAACACATATAGCAATCATAATGCTACATGTTTCAATATTCATACAAAGCAGTCTACAGCACATGTGCCTTCACCATGGGCATGGATTGTGACGAAATTGGCAAGTGAAATATTGATCTCCGGAACGACATGTCAATTTTCATCCTCATGAAACACCAGTCTAGTGATATGGGATTCCTTAACGCCAAAAACAAAGTCACCAAGTACTCTACTCCATTATCCGAGTCTCATACTTAGAACCCTTGCCATTGTGTTGGCCATTATCAAAACCATAGGCAATTTCCTGTCATTACTGGCTCTTGGATCCAATACTAAGATGTGTTCAAAATCTGCAAGTTGGTTTGTTTTGATTCGTCGCCTCTTCGACATTATTACGAGTTGTTTCTACTTCCCAATTATCGCCATTCGATGTCTTACCTACATACAAATATAAAAGTAGATTATGTCAAGCTCATTCCTTTATCCACTATAGCAATTCTGCAACCATGTTAATGACCATACTGGCTATAACCATCAACAGATACATACGAATCGTCCAACTACATTGTACAACAAGTTCTACTCAGCCCATTCCATCCTACTCATGATTTTACTCGTGTGGATCAGCTGCACAGCACTTATGTGCTTCCCACTGTTAAAAATATAGGAAGCACTAGGCCGACAACGTAATGAATCCATTACTTGCAAAAACATCTCAAATAACAATAACAATTTCCCAACGACTACATTTATCGCTTCTATGACTCTGCTGCCTATTATTACCATGATAATCTGCTACAATCGCATCTATCACAACGTGATAACGTATCATCTACGATCACAACCGAGAATGCGTGCAGACAGAATAAGCAAAAGATTGACTAAAATCATTAAAATCATCTGCATCAGTTAAATAATCAGCTTCCGTCTAGTAGTAGTAATCAAGATCATGGACCTACCTCACAAACTTCCTAAAATTGAGCACAACGTAGCTTTAATCTTACTATGGCTAGCCACGTGTAGTAACATCTTTATCTACGCGGCTACGAATAAGAACTTTCGTCAAGCATATATACACTGGTACCAGCAACTAGTCCTAACAGGATGAACTACTCGATCTCACCTGTTTGCCAAGGGGGAATGATGTCTTATACTTATAGATAATATAATAGGAACTGCAGCCGCTAAATATGAGTCAGATCCAGATCTTGCAGCACGGTTTTTTCTTCAAAAATAATTGGATCACATATCATAAAATTCCTACCTGCCACAGTCGAGTCAACTGGCTACATATCCAAACTGACGGGACTATATGCTCTAGATCCAAATACTGCAGTCGCAATATGGTCTCCGCTGATTGCTAAAGATGTGTTCATCACAAAAGAACTTGTAACGTCCTTTTAAATTTGAATTTCGACAACATGGAGTGTAAGACCGTCGATACAATCACCGACATACGCCAATTTGAGATTATCAAGTCATTGCTCTGCTCTGTCGACGACTTTTTACCCAAAAAATGCAAACACTTTACAGAAAAACTAAAAAACGTACTAATCGTCATCACAGGCAACAAAGTAGCTGTAGTTTTCTCCCTTCACATTCAACAAGATGCTCGCCTGAAACAATTCAGTTCTTATACTTGTAACGCTCATTGTACAATTGAGAAATGCAGACAAAAAGAATGTACAGGTGATGATATCTTTTGTAAGCACACAAGCTGCAAGGCTGACTACAAAGGCCTACCATGCAACTGTACATACGACCCTCAATCAACAATGCACAAGGTACAAGACCAGTACAATTAAGCTTATGTATCTGTCAAAGAACCAACCGTAATTATTCTATTTACTGCATCATATACTATCAAATAACTCCAAAAGGCAAACCTTGTAACAATTAAAAGACTGAACTGCGAATTCTTTAGATATCGCGCATAATTGGTACCCTTCAAGTCCTAAAACAATTTGTGCCCTTAAAGACCAAAAATGACTCCTTAACAGCACGGTGTATAATTTGTCCTCTTGAAGACCAAAACTAACTCCTTACCAACACAGTCTATAATTTGTCCCCTTGAAGACCAAAAATAACCTCCAGTGTCAACAACCCACAGCCCTTTACCTCAACAGCGGATACCTATATTTGCAATGTAGCTTAAACATTTGTTTTTACCAGAAATTTTTAGTTAGCCGTACCTACAGTCTTAAATTTTTAATCAAATTTTCATTCATCGCAGCTTTAAATTTAGGAATGTAGGTACAGCTATCTAAAAATTTCTGGTAAAAACAAATTTTTTAGCTATATTGCGAATATAAGTCTCCGCTGTTGAAATTGAGGGCTGTGGGTTGTTGACACTGAAGGTTATTTTTGGTCTTCAAGGGGACAAATTATACACTGTGCTATTAAGGAGTTATTTTTGGTCTTCAAGGGCACAAATTTTTTTGGACTTGAAAAGTACCAAGTATGCGCGATATCTGAAGAATTTGCAGTTCAGTCTTTTAATTGTTACAAGGTTTTCCTTGTGGAGTTATTTATGGGTTTCACGGTTAAGGTCGTATTACTTTTAACTTGACTTTCGGGGTTTCAAACTAATTCGAAATGCCAACTATTGAGTCATACCTTTCTGACCAGTTGGGAATCAGTCAATGACAGTTTGAGAAACCGGTATTAAAAAATGCCCTCTAAGCAAATTCTTATGGAATAAGCGTATAAACAGCGTTGTTACATGTAACTAACCATTTCCCTACTCTTAAACATTTTAAAATTGACTAATAAACCTGTTTAAGCCAACGTTTAATTCGGTTAGCCGCATCGTACAAGATTCTTTTAAAGATATTTTCTAAGTGTGTGGCAAAAGGAATTAGTAGGACTAGCGATCAAATTAATCCAAATTGTATGACATTGAATTTATTACAATTAGTTCTATAATAAATGCGCAAGCAATTAAATCGGGTATCCTTAACTAAGTCTGTTCCATATAGGTATATGCTAATAATGATGTTTTAAGTATAATATAGTAAGCACATGTAGTCTATAGTAAAAATAATGAAGTTTATACATAAGGATATATTTTTCTGATGTGTACATTCCTCTGGTCTCTGGATATGCAGCATAAGCTCATTCCAGCAGTACGTAGCAGAGTGAATGAACTAAATATTCTATTTCTACTAGGTAATAAATTACGGTAAAATATAGAAGGTACAAAATATTATGTTTATCTCGTAGAATAATATTTTTAGTAAATTGTCAAACTTACAATTATAAGTATATATGTATTATGAATTTCCATTATTATAATTGTAAATGAAATATATGAATATGAAAGTCGACTTCACACCTCTTTTGTAAAGTGAAGACTCAGCCTCTAGAAAACGAATTACATTTGGACAAACATTGTGGAGCAGGATTTATTTTATGGATGATTTTAGTTAGCTTCAATAGCAATATGAGAAGAATAAAATCAGTCGAGAAACTGAAGTTAAATGTTACACTGGTATGCTCTTTACTTCTGAGAATTATTTCACTCACATTTCCAGCACATAGAAATATTTTACTTTACCAAAATCATTTATTCTTGGAATAGACTAAATTCGATACTAATAAATCTAGCAATAGAATTTATTCTCTTCAAACCACCGGTATAGAAATATAACAGCGGATCACGTTATCAGTCTCTTGGAACACAAAGCAAAGCTTGATTTTCAGACGAAAATCTGAAAATTTGCAGGCTCTTTGAACGTTTCATAGCTCAATCAACTTGGCGATTAGAAATTGTCTTAAATAAAAAAAAAGTACGTAATTTTCTTGAATAAAGTTATTACATTACGACAAATTGGCAGATCATTTGAGTTTACTACTCCTGGTTCTGGGTTTTTAATTTTTAGGAGTCATTGTCAGCCACACTGTGACAATTAATAGATAGTCATAATTGTTTACTTATATTTGTGAGAGTTTCTGTCTGTAGAGTTTTATTGATTTAGCAACGAACTCACAGCCACATCCGCAAAAGAAAAAAATCTGAAAAGAGAATTTTTTGAATATTGAAAGATATACTCGACTCGTAATACACTGAAAACTGTTGAAAAACAAAGCTTGAATTAGTTTGAATTTTTTTTAAATATTTCCTGATTTAATTGAATTATTTGTTTGTTTTGTTGATCAATGTCAGAAAACGCAGAACCTGTAGTAAAGGTGCGTGTGTCCACACTACCAATAGAACCACAATAGAAAACTATCGCGGAGGAGCTTCTACGTCTCCTAGTCCAGCCACAATTTCATTTACTGAACATACACGAATACTAGGAATAGCAAATACGTATTTTGAGGGAGAAATAAACGAAATTTACGAATATTACACTGCTAGGATAGACGAGCACAGAGCTGAGATAGTATAATTAGAAGATCACAACGGAATTATAGTCACAGACTTTAGAGTCACAGAGGAGCAGATAGAAAAACTTCTTTTAGAAATGGCACAGAGGTTTATTGCCCCACCGAAAGATTTCCCGAAATTAGATGCAGGCATAGCCTACAGAAAATGGAAAAGCAGGCTGCAGGATCTTCTACAACAAATCCAGTTATGGCACATTGTCACTGGAGAAGCAACAGAGCCACAGCCCACAATAACTGATGACCCTACTGCTGTAGAACAAAAATTAATTGATAATTGGATAGCAGCAAACAGTTGTTGTAAGAACATCATCCGAAATGCAGTGGCAAGTAATGTGGAAGAAATCGTAGGTGAATTACCCACATCCCATGCCATGTATCTTCAATTAGAACAATTCTACGGACAAAGTAATTTGGAATTTATTTCTGCTCTTGAGTGTGGATTACACAATGTTGAATTACGTACCACAGGTTTTCTATATCTTACGGAATTGTTTAGTGTCAAGGCTAAAATTATAAAGGAAAAAAGAACTGTCAAGGACAATGATCTAGTTTTCTTTACAACGTCGAAGTTGAATAAAATACCTCGATACAATGCCTTTATGACTTCATAAAGAACAGTTGAGAATAAGACACCTGAAAAGCTGTTAGGATTATTGAAGGAACATGATAAAGCAAAGGAAAGTCAGCCTCAAAAAGATGGTATGGAACCCGGAGTAGCTTTCAAAGCTCAGGGAGGGGGAAAATATTGAAATAGGCGTCAAAATCGCCATGAGCGAGAGCAAGACGAAATAGACGAATTTCACAGTCAATTTGATTGCGATCCACCACCACCTAATGAAAGGCGTAAGCTTGGAGAAGTGGCATTCAAGGGAACTTGTTCATATTGTCAAATCGTTGGTCATAAAGAGGCTAGGTGTAGAAGGAAATTTCAAGGCAAACTTCGTATTCTACCCAAAGGACCCAGACTTTTTAATGAAACCTCACCAGGAAATGGTAGAGGTAGAGCTCCGCAAGGAAATAAGGCTGGTGGTCAAGGGAGAGGACGTGAAACTACACCACATCCTGAAGGAAATCGTGCATTTAGGCGAGCAGCCGCACGAGCTAATAATAATCCCGGAGCCAGAGGACCGACGCAGAATAATAATGCAGGGCCCGGAGCACCCGGTGGAAATGCTGGTGTAGCAAATAATAACTATAACCAAGGCAATAGACAACAAGGAAACGATTGTGCCCAACTCGTGATGGAAGTGACGAATACAATAGAAAATGTTAATTGTACTCCACCTCCAGATTATATATTTGATGACAGCCCTCATTGTTCCTCAACTGGACCGACGAGCTGGTATGCTCAATATATAAAAGCAGAACGAGAGAAAGCGCGAAGAAATCTAGAACCTTTTCCTAATTTTAACAGGTTTATAAAGAGACTGCAGATTGTTGACAAAGCAAAGGAAAGGTAACTATTATTAAAGAAAAGACAAGAGTTGTTATCCATTCTTCCCTATGCATATATGGCAAGGCCTGAAAACGTAGACTATGGGAATACTATAGAAAACTGCCACGAGGTCCCCGAAAGGGAACATCACACTTACGTGCATAACGTGAGGGACAATGCCTTCATAATACGTGCAGTACCTGATGTTTATGATGTGACAGCACTTCAAGCCATCATAGATGACTCAGACGAGCAACGCAAAAATCAAGAACCCAGAAAAGAAATACCTCAGGCCGTATACAATTCCTTCAAAGGAGCCGAAAGTGGTTATACGTCAGTCCGAGACCATTTCATTTGGCTTTGTGACTCAGGAGCTAATATGCACTTGTGTGGACGCTACGAGTGGTTCACTGAGTACTATAATTGGGAACAACACTAACCAATTAAGTTAGCCGACAACTCATTAGTTCACTCCCCTGGACATAGGACAGTAGGTGTCTTGGCGTTCAATGGGAAAAACTGGGAACCCCAGGAATTAACTGGTGTATGGTATTTGCCCGGAGCTGCAAATTTATTCTTTCTCACTAGAATAGTAAGAGAAGGAAAATACAAGTATCAAGGAGATTAACTTGGTATTAAATTCTTTAGACCTAGACAAGAATTGAAACTATATCCAAAATATGTATATCTTTGATTGACAGTAAAGGAAACAAAGGAAAAAGCAGGACAACTAGTGATGCTGTTTTGTCCAGCTGTAAAAGTTTTCTCATGTCTCCAAGCACGTGGCATAACCATTAAGAAAATTAATAGATGGCACGGACGCATGGGTCATATTAATTATGACTCTTTGCAAAACACTCTGAGATTAGGAGCAGCCACTTTAAGTGAAGGATTTTAATTGGAACCAAAACATGATTGCATTGTATGTCAACAATCAAAAGCAACGCGTAGATCATTCCGCACTGCCCCTGAGAAAGGATTAAAAGTTGGTGAATACATACATTGTGATTTAGCCTACGCATGTAAGGACTCAACACAGAAAAATAAATATTTTCCGGTAATAAAAGACCATGTCTCAGCTTACAGGAAGGTCACCTTTCATGACACTAAGCTTGGAGTGGAAATTGTCCAGTCAATAATTGATTTCATTGTCTGGATAAATAATCAACGACATGGGAATAAAGTCCTATATATAAGAACGGACGCCAGGACTAAATTTTGTAACACAATCAAGGCAGAATTATGTCGTGAGAAAGGAATAAAACATATTCAAACTCTAGTTGCATGCCTCGAAGCCATCGAAAGGGTTGATAGGGAGGTTCGCACTGTCAAAAAGACGGCTGTATCTTTGATAGAAAAAGCAAATATTCAAACTCGCTTCTTGCAAGATGCAGTACACACAACCGCATATTTGTGGAATCGCGTCGTGCAAGGGGATCCTAGAAACACTGAGACACCATACACTATATTGACGGGACTGCAAGTAAGTAAATTGGGACCACCTGAAAATAAATGGATGTCCATGCTCTGAAAAGAAAATTCTTGAAAATAAATGGGATGGAAAAACCCGAGAGGGACTATTTATGGGATATTCTGAGACTACGAAATATTATCGTATTTATGATCCAGAAAGGAAAAAATATTTCGGGGCGACAAATGTGGATTTTTTTAAATCACGCCTTCCTCCACATCCTCCACCTCATCATCTTTTTAGATATAGAAATGATATTTTCTATAGCATTCGTGAGGTGCGATTGTTTGAGACCGATTTACGTCAAAGATTAGCCTCATTAGAGTCGCAAAGACATCAACAAACCGCGATTAATACTCAGGCAAGGAGGCCTTTGACTCCTGAGCCATATAATCCCGACCATCCAGAATTTGATCGTCGGAAGACAGACACACGATGGCCAGAAAATCATGTAACACTTCAACCTCCATTAGTGCGTGTACCACCACAACCATTACCTACCCTACTACCTGTGGCGGATAATTACGTTAGTGATAATGGACTGATTATGAATGTGGAAGATGAATCTGACTTTGAGGAAATCGAAACAGAACCCACAAGAGATACACCATGGGTCATAGACAACCCTCTTCAGATGCCCAATGAGAGTCAGAGACTTCAACAATCGCCGCCGGCACCCGACTTTGACGATGGTGAAGAAATAGAACGTACGATTCATACACCTACCCCTCCAGAAATTTCAGAAAATGAGGTAAAAGACTTTCAAGTAGTGGTAAAACCCATCCCCTCTACGAGTGCTAACAATAGCGAAGCTCAGATTAGGGAGGGTGAAGTAAGGCGAACTACACGTACTAGAAAAGCTCCTGATTGGCACAAAGATTATGCATTTAGTATCAAAGCCTCAATGGCGAAGACAGGACCAGATCCTAATTATAGGGAAACAATACATCGAGAATATGCAAGATCTGTAATAGTGCCTAGTTCATTTATTAAAGCCACAGAATCAGTAGACAGAGATGAATGGTGGGAAGCAATGGAGGATGAATGCGAAACCCTATTAGCTGCTGGCACTTGAAATGTGGTGAGTTGACCACCCAAGCCACCATCCACCGATTTAAGAAAGGATGTACGCTATCAAGTACTTTCATGTCGATGGGTATATACCTACAAGAAATAAACTGACACCTTTAAAGCTCGTCTCTGTGCAAGAGGTGATTTGCAAGATAATTCAGACGGAAACAAAGAGACGTTCGCGCCTACGGCTAGATACGACACTTTTCGAATACTACTAGCTGAAGCAGCGGCGATAGGGAAATTCGTACGTCAATTTGATGTGAAGCATGCTTTTACGCACGCATTAATCCCAGCTGGTCAACGTCCATACATAAAACAACCTCAAGGATTTAGTCAAGTAGATGAATATGTTTTATTGCTCAAGAAAGCCTTATATGGATTGATAGATAGTCCACGACTTTTTGCACTCTTAGTACAATAATTCATGGAGAATAGAGGATACAGACAGAGCCCGTATGATCCCTGCCTTTACACAAATAATTGGAAAGATGAAAATGAGGTTGATCATTCCGTGAAAATGGCCTGGTTTGTAGATGATTCGTTAGCTACGGCTACTTTTGAAAATGACTTGGATTTTCGGAATTCATCACTCTCAGCAGAATTAAAAATGAAGCAAACAAGAATAATTGAAAGATTCTTGGGAATGGATATTAGGATTATGCCTAGTTATATCCAGATAAATCAGAAATCATTTATCGAAGATACAACATTGAAATTTCAACAAGAAGAAGGATGTGATCTAAAAACGCCGATGACGCAGGATTTTAATCCAGATCGGGAGGGAGAGTGGGAAGCCGAAATGGTTCTACCTTATCAATCATTAGTGGGTTTATTACTATTTGTATGTAGAATTTCACGCCCCGACATAGCCTACCCCGTACAAAGACTGTCTCAACATTTCCAGAAATACAATCAGGGGCATTATTATGCAACTCTGCGTGTTCTGAGGTACTTATATTATACAAGCGACTACAGTATAAGATATTTTAGACATCCTGAAGGTCTACTTATACTTGAAGTACAATCAGATGCCGGCTTTGCCACAGGAGCAAGCAAGGCACGTTCCGTAATGGGAGTAGTAATACTCATCAACAAAATCCCAATAAATTAGAAATGCAAAAAGGAAAATCTTATTGCCCAGTGTACGTGTGTCGCTAAAACATACGGAATCAATACTGGTTCTTGGTACGAACCAATTAACCAATGGACGGATTCTGCTTCAGGACTTCAATTAATCTATAGCAAAAATAGACACCATGAGAGGACAAAGCACGTACAAGTAAGAATTTTTTGGGTGAGAGAATTAGTGGAAACAGGTTAATTAGTACTGCGACACAGAAAAACAGTTAATCTGGCTGCAGATTTACTAACGAAAAGCCTCCCACGCCCTCGTCACTACCACTAACCTGCGCTCATAGGTTTGGTAAATGACAACAATGACACTGAGGAGAAACCTATTCCTCGTGTACAGGCTTTACAATCCTATGAAGACAAGAACAATGAAAATTGTCATTACGCTCCTATATATAATGTAGGACAAATTGAACCTCCTACAAATAGAACACGCACTTCAATAGCACAAATGCTCATTCCAGGCCCTACATGGAAATGGAGGATTAATATGGATGAATGGGGTACAGAAGACGAAATCGCAATAGCAAACGACGATGAATTAATAACTATCCCTGCAAATCATGAAAATATTGTTGAAGAGAGAGCTCAAGCAGAAATTGCTAGAACTATAAAGCAAATAGAACTCGCTGATACTTCAACTAGAAGAAAATGGGAATACAATCAGGCGGGTATTTTTCTACCTAAACTGCAAGAGGAAATAGAGAGAGATGAAGAATATCAACGCGATCGTGAACTTTTGAGAGAGAAAAGGGAAGCTAGAAATAACAACTTTCCACTTCCGAAGCTATTCGGATTTCCATTTTTGTTGTTGATGTTTTTTTGTGTTTATTTGGGAATGGATTGGCGTTAAAAATTGAAGAGCGACCTTCTGTAATATATAGACGATCTTCTTATCCCGCGGTAAGCAGCTACAACACAGTCAATCTGAAAATACAACTAATTTTGCCATGCGAATTAATTCTCCCATTTAATACTACACAACATAAGGATAAACTGATTAATAGAAATATTAAGACCCACAATAAGCTGAGGGAGAAATGCGACAAAGAATATGAACGCACCTTCAAGAAAACAATCAAAACGATATGTCCTACTGGAGTGAGGCCCACAAACAATACCATTGTTCAGCGTAGAGAAAAGAGATTTATCTTTACAGCGATCGCAGTGACGTCTATTTTCGTGATGGCCAGTGCACGATTAGGAATGTGTTTCAAAGCAGCACATCAATCGGTAGTAAATGGTGAAAATCTGCAATTATTGAGAGATAAATTCGACATATTACAAAAACGAGTAATGAAACAGTCTAATGAAATGGAGGATATGCGACTACATATGCTTTAGATTAATAAGGACATAAATAGGATTCATAGTCAATTAAAAAAGATTTTTCCCTAGAACGCAAAGAGACAGAATATGATATGGCGTACCTGGTATCCAGATTAGTTTTGAGTGAAGACGTAATTAAACATACCCAAAAACTTTGGCAACAGAGTAGGATGGATGAAAGATTTTTTAATTACTTAAACTTTACACTCCCGTGTGGCGCAAATTGTCCTCTGAAAATGGCTGAATTTTGCAGCTGTAAGAGTGACCCACATGGACAAATGCTATATATCAAATTCATTTTGCCGTTAGTGAATCTTAATCTCACAGTTGTGGAAGCAGATCTCTTCACACTCATGATGAAAACTGAAAATAGAACATGTTGGATAGATTACATAGGGCCCAGAAATGCGCTTATTTCTATTAAAGAAGACTATGTCTACGATACTGGTTTGGATTTTCAATTTAGAAATTGAGTGATAGCCACCACACACCAAAAGTGTAAACCTCGTAGTAGTTTTCGTGGAGCCCAACAATTCTATAAAATTTTGAGTTGTCACAATACAACTACACACGATTTTGAAGACGCACTTCAAATTAAAGCCTATGACGGACGATACAATATACATTGTCCTGGTCTACACATTAAGTTGACAAATCGTTTAATCAATTGTACTAATGGTGTATTCACTTTGCCTATAAGCTCTACTTTTTCAGTACTAAATAATACTTATAGAGGAAATTTATTGGACCTGATTTTCTCGGAGATAGAGGATCCTGTATTCTTGGGTTCGATTTACTGGCATCTATCCCCTGACTTGGATATGGAGAACTTAAATCAGACGTTTAAAAAAGAACCAATGGATCCTGTAAAACGGACAGATGATACGGATAGGTACTTTTCCTGGAATACTATTTTCTTATGGATAATTAAAATAATTGTGGTGATTCTTGGATTATATATTTTCTGGACACGGCAAAGCAGAATCAACTGTCGATCCACCAGAGAATTTTGGGCTTAATTTTCTCGCCCCACGGATGCAAAAATAGCTATCTCATCTGCGTCAACTGCAGCTGCACATGCATCTACCACTGTCTCGTCTACAACTCCTTCCACTGCGCCTACAGCTCCACTGATAGATGACAAGAAGGACACCCAACCTGAAAAGGATAGAAGTATGCAATTTCTAGTGGATCCTACTGGAAACATGACGGCAAGTTATAGGACTCTTGAACGAAAGACGTTTACTTACCTACCGCTGAATGACTTCAAGAAGTGAACTTAAAAATGCCCCACGGATGCAGAAACACTGGAATATTGAACTTGTATGAATCTAGTTTAAATTCATTAGGTATTTTTTTGGACACTTTTTATTATGAATCTATATATTATTGAAAAATAATGAGGAGGGAGTTCCATATAGGTATATGCTAATAATGATGTTTTCAGTATAATATAGTAGGTACATGTAGTCTATAGTAAATATGATGAAGTTTATACATGAGGATATATTATGCTGATGTGTACATTCCTCTGGTCTCTGGATATGCAGCATAAGCTCATTCCAGCAGTACGTAGCAGAGTGAATGAACTAAATATTCTATTTCTACTAGGTAATAAATTACGGTAAAATAAAGAAGGTACAAAAAATTATGTTTATCTCGTAGAATAATATTTTCAGTAAATTGTCAAACTTACAATTATAAGTATATATGTATTATGAATTTCCATTATTATAATTGTAAATGAAATATATGAATATGAAAGTCCACTTCACACCTCTTTTGTAAAGTGAAGACTCAGCCCCTAGAGAACGAATTACATTTAAACAAACATTGTGGAACAGGATTTATTTTATGGATGATTTTAGTTAGCTTCAATAGCAATATGAAAAGAATAAAATCAGTCGAGAAACTGAAGTTGAATGTTACACTGGTATGCTCTTTACTTCTGAGAATTATTTCACTCACATTTCTAGCACATAGAAATATTTTACTTTACTAAAATCATTTATTCTTGCAATAGACTAAATTCGATACTAATAAATCTAGCAATAGAATTTATTCTCTTAAAACCACTGGTATAGAAATATACCGTGGGTATGTTTAGAGTGCAATTCAAATACCATACCAATTAATTGTATCTCTTGTAATAATATAGTGCATAATAATAGGATATCAGGGCTAGAAAGTCAAAATTGGTATTGTATGTCATGCTTATTTCCTTCTTCTCAAATACATTTAGATGACTCTGTTGTAGAGGACATATCTACTTATAGCCCAATTAACGCACATAATAATAATCACCATAAATATCTCTTAAGTAATGGATTTAAAATTAGTCATGTAAACTTAAATGGTATAAATATGTCGAAAGTTGAGGATGTGAGACAACATTTAGAAATTTACAAAATTGATTGCTACTGTATCACAGAGTCTAAGCTACGTCCAGGAATGCCGTTGGGTCCTTACAATATTAGTGGATATAGCACGTTTCGAAAGGATAGGATGCATAGGGGAGGTGGTGGTACATAACTATATATTAATAAGAATTTGAAGTTTGAGGAAGTTGAGATAAGCATTTCAAATATTCATATTGAGCTTGAAATGACTACCCTCAAAGTGACTAAGCAGTTTTCGCTGCCTTTCTTTTTAACTGTTGTGTATAAGCCACCACAAGTATTATTTTCTGAGTTCGTCACCTCTTTTGATGCATACCTTAGCAAATTCAAAACTAATAAGTTAGAACATTTTATTGTTGGTGACTTCAATGTTAATGTAAGTAATACCAATTTCATATGTAAAGAAGGGCATGAGTTACTAGATCTGACTACTAGTCACGGATATACTCAGCTTATCAATACGGATACTAGAGTGACAGATAAAACCAGCTCCCTTATTGATCATATTTATGCTAATAATGTTAATTCTATAGCTCACTCAGGAGTGCTGTCGTGTGGTGCATCTGATCACGATCTTATATTTCTAATTCGTCAAAATGTCAAGTCGAACTACCCAAATAAAACCATAAGTACTCGTAACTATAGAGAGGTAGACTGGAAGTTGGTGTGCGCTGATTTAGATAGAATTCCATGGACAGTACTAAATTGTTTGAATAATGTGGATGATATTTTAAGGTCTTTTAATCTGAATGTAAATACAGTCTTAGATAAGTATGCTCCTGTAGTTAAGAGGTCAGTCAGAAACAAGAATGCTGGTTGGCTGACTGGTGATTTGAAAAGATTAATGCACCGTCGGGACCATATTAAGGA
>JAQFZE010000349.1:0-28671 GCA_034695245.1 Dicyrtomina saundersi | reverse complement strand
CTATGGTATGGGAAATGGCTGGCACTGGCGTGTCATGTTGCGATAGGAGCTGCAAAGTGAACATGGAAAGAAATCGAACTCACGCTCAGGTGTAAAATATGAACTCAACTCTGAGCGTTCGTTTAGGCTGGGCTTTGGCTACGGCTCTATGACTTGGATTTTGAATGGTAATGTTAGAGCATCAGTTAGTATATTATAGAGAGATGGCATGAGGTCTTTCATAAATATGCCTATAGCTTACATATATATATATATGCAAACACATTCGCCTTCTCATACTGATAGGCACAGTATCTCGATACCTACCTATAGGTAGCTACATTATACTTGAGAAAGCTGGGTAAGCCGTGACAGGTGATTCCATTTTCAGGGCTCATCTTTCCCGTCTAGAAAATGTGATTGGAAGACAGGGAAAAAATTGCATTAAGCAGATACAACTATTTATATTTATATGTATAGGAAACTGCCAAAGTATGAACGAGTGCGTAGTTGGTAGTTGTGGATGGAATATCAGATACGTATCTATAATCTATGCAAATCCCTACACACAGAGCCTTGCACTCAATACATATTTGCAGGTGGATGGAAATACTCTTATGACAGGGTAAGAAGATACACAATATATTTATGCTTTGCCATACATAAACCGAACCAAAGCCGAAGCCGAAGCCGACATGGAAGCCGACGCCGACACCGGCATCACCATCGATAGAAGTAGGTTCATCGATTGACAATGATAAAAGTAAAAAGAAGTTTGTGCGTGTGTACTATGTGTATGAGGAAATGCTTTCGTTGAATTCACTATGGATAGAAATCGAATAATAAGATTATTATTGACTTCCGAGCTTGACATAATAACAACTTTCGTGGATTAGATATAGCTCAAAAACTTACATAAGTAGGCTTAATATATTTAGGATATGCGTTCATGGATATACAGGTATAGTTCCCAATTTTCGAAATAACTACTTTATTTCTTTCATATATTATTAATATTACAATATAAAAATAAGTCTAAGCATATTATCTTCAGGTTATATTTTTCTTTGATCACAATGCTGTAATGAAAATATGTAGGTAGGTTACCTTCTAGTTTCTAGTAGTGTACTATATATTATGCATGTATGTGGAAATAACACCTATCTACCTATTTGAATAGTTGCCGATATTTTAGCTAGTATTTCTGTAGGAAGTAGGAGCACGGTGCCGTGTAGTAGGTTGCATGTGTATGAAGGGAAGTACCTACTACTGGTACTGGTGGTGATGTAGCGTAGACGTAGGAGCTGCAGTAGACACACACTAAATTATGGTTTCAAGTTGCTATAGTGGCAGTGTATATAGACATTAAATCATATTTTTTCCCTCTCCGTACAACTGTACTACTGAGTCCATTGTATAGCTTCCAGGCTACGTATTCATTTTTCTAGCGCTGAATCACTCCGGATTTTATTTATTAGGTCTTGTGTCCTAACTTGAACAATAAATTTTATTATTTATTTTCAATATATGAGTCTATGTATGGCATGACATGGCATGGCTGTCTGTAGAGACTCCGCATACGTGGTGGCCATCGTCTCTGTTGGAAATAGAAGTAAGGAGGAGGGGGTGTGTAGTTGGAGATTTTTACATGATCTACACGTTCAGTATTTCACAATTTTAACTACTTACTAGAAAATACTCACTTTTACTTTCACTGGGGCAACGCAGTGCAACGCAAATCATCTGCAAATACGAACGTAGAAAGGCCGCGAGCTGAATCATAGCAGGACTTATAGTAACTTAAACTTGTGAAGAAAGTTACCGCATATACCTCCATTCATACCTTTTATTTTTTAAATTCGCATTACGTAAAGGTATTGAGCAATTCTTGAGGAGTACTAACAGAATTATGTAAGGATTTTAATTTCTCAAAAATATACTATGTTGACTTAAGGGCTATACAAATACACGTGACCTCAGGGTTGTTTGATTCCTTGAAATAAGAACGTCACATATAGCAGGGATGACATAGGTAGCTCCAATAGCCAAGTTGATAAATTACCATATATGCACTTTGTTTTTTGTCAATCAGTTCTCTTTCACGAACACATGACGGCTGAGGGGTGAAGGATTGGCAGGAGTATAAGTCAAGAGTTTTAAGGGGAAAGCTGAAATTAAAATAGAAAAGGAGAGAAGTATGCAACTAATTATCTGATCGTGAGTACTTAAGACTTAATGGGTATTAAAAAAGTTTTCCCTTAAATTTCTTTTGTAAGACAGTATAGGGCACTCGAATCCATGAGTTCTAGGACTATATTACACCATGTTTCCTATAATTGCTAACTTGTAATAAATTCCAATCTGAATGTTTTTCATACATCGACTACTCATATATATGGCCGCATCCAACGTCTGTCTAAATCTGAACATGAGAACGTATTATAGTGGAACTGGAAACTCTTGTGTTCCGGTTGTATATACATATGGAGCTATTGGAATTAATTAACAGGCAAGCCTTCAGCGATGTAGGGAACAAAGTAGGAAGTAGGAGATTATCAATATGCGCCCCATGAACAAGTTGAAGAGGCTTTGACTTTGAAGTTAAGTTAAGTCACTTCTTACTTTTAAAAAAGATGCGGGCTACGAATCGCTTAAGTTGACATAGGTATAGTATAGTACCTATGCGTATGTTAATGATAAAATTTCCATGCGTATGAATTACAGTGATGCCGATGCGTCACAAAAAGTTACTACCAACTATGCCGATAATTTGTTATAGTAATGAATAATTAATTAAATACCCAGCCAGTAATCTACAGTATATAGATGTAGCTTGAGGGGAAAGAATTTGGAGATGGAAAAGTGCTTAAATTGGAGGAAGAACAGTACGAGTTTTATTACGAATAATAGTAGGTATATAATTCATAGGCCAAGTAAAGTTTTGTTACTTAAATATAGTTACACTAATAATAATTATAATTATATAATTATTGAATATTTACACTTTAAATTACTTTTTATTGTTTTTTGTTGGTCAAGGCAGGTGGAGCAACCGAGCTGTAATATAATTAAATGTAGTAGTAGTAGTAGTAGTAGTAGTAACAACAACAATAATAATAATAGTAGTAACAACAACAACAACATCACACACATTAAAATATATAGGGAGCTGAGTTTTATAGTTTTTTGTATTTGTAGTTTTGGTTTTGGGTTTGATTAGATTCACTTCACATTCCTTTGACATATTATGGTTTATTATTATTTATTATTATTTATTTTATCCACTTACAATAGTGTAATGTACGAGAAAGGGTTGTTATATATGTTACTTGGACAGATCTTCCAAGGAACTCACTTTTTATTGTCCCTCTATAACAACCGCCTGTCCGCATTTACTCCTGTGTCCTGGGAAGGGGGAGCATGAGATCCCCATCAAAGAACAACCACAATCATATAACATAGTCACCCTAACGTGGAATACATATATTTAGTGTAATATTATTTGATTATTCAACAGTATACTATATAGTGTATAGTGTGTATGTACAAACTAGGAATTGTAAATGCAGCTCTATATTATAGAATTACGTAATTATATTGTCCTAAGATTTCAGATACAAGCGAGTACCTCCATAGCAACCAGTACGCTCAGAGCGATAACCATCTCAGAAAGAGGAATATATGTACCTACCTATATAGCGAGCGCCGTAAGAATGTCAATTGAAAATGAAATGACGTTCAACACACACAGCACCGTGACAGCATTATCAACTGCTGATGAGCACCATCACCAATATCCATCATCCACTATCATCCACTACTCACATCATATGCTAGTATTCAGTACATGATATGCATAGTATTTTCTTGACTATGATGTATACACCCTACCTAATTATTATTGTGATATATTATAGTAGTACATATTAAATATTGAAATGGTTGCATATGAGATTCGAGAGATTAATGAGAGAAGACTGACAAGATGGATGGGGAGTGAAGAATATATATTATGTAGGACCAGGACGACACATGACATAGTAGATTATTATTATGGCTTCTGGCGGGCGTGAGTCTGGCTCTCACTCTCACATAGACTGCCACTGCATGGACGGGTAGAAATCATAAAATTGAACAGAAGGAAGTGTGACAGTCGGTGGGCATGGAGCCTTGAGATGGGATGGCCGTCGCGGGGGAGAAGATGGACAGTCGCCCTTGTCGCTTGTCACCTCCGTCATCTGTACAGGGAGAGAGAGTACGCGAGAGTCAGCGATAGGAACGTAAGTAGGCTTATGTATACAAGAAAAAGTAAAAAGACTTTCATCTTGTGCCTTCATAAAATAAATATTGTTCTAACTAAATTGCCTACAGGTACTACCTCCTCGTTAAACTATCATAAACTTAATTGGGGAACTAAAACTAAAAGAGAAGACAGGGATGGCGGGAGCAGGAGGGGAAAAAGTTTTAAAAAGTTTGACTGAATGACAATTAGGACACGAGACACAGGGAGTAAAGAGTAAATAAAAATGACATGGGACAAGGAAACTCACCAAAGAAATCTTTAGCGGAATTTGCATCAGAGTAGCGCTTTTGTGAATTTCCTTTCCCCATGGAATTAATACTTTTATTGAGGCTTTGACCACTGCGACGACGGGCTGATTTTTCATCCATTTTTAACCTGTACGAGTGCGGCTGCTCATCCAAAATCCCCTCTTCTGAAAATGCCAAAATTTATCAACATGCATCAGTAATACTAATTAATATTAATATTAATTAATAAACCAATAATTACTAGAGCCACCTTGATTCCTCTGTACAAATGGCCTTTGCAATAGTCAAGCACAATTATTACTTTTGCAAAATTTTATATGAACATTTAGAAGTTTCTGTAAGTTTGAGGCTGCACCAAAACTGGTGTTTTACTTTTACTATGTTCGAAAGAAGTGAATAATTATGACAAAATGGTTCAACATTTTTGCTGTTGCTGAGTGCTGTATTCATAAAAAAAGGTGATGAGAGACACACAGTGGTCATGATGAAATAAACTGAATTTGAAATGTGAATATAATTTGCCCCAATAGGTTCAAATCGGCCTTTTGTCACGTTTGAACATTCACACGTTTGTAGTTTCTGGTTGAAGGATATCATATAGATATGTGCCTACTACACATTTGTTTGTATGTCAATGTCAGTTTCCCTAATAATACACTTGAGTCGAAAGATTAAATATATATGTGGTATGTAGGTTACCTACTTGAATTTATAGTCCAGTAGATATTTTGTCTGAAGAAGTAATTGGTAAAGTGGAAGTATTTAATTATAACATTTCTGTTGGTCCCTTACCTGAAAGTTCCAAGATGACTTTTCCAAATAAGCCATCATCCCCCGTTGGGTTATAATTCCAAGCAGAGACTTCTAAACATTTAATCTTGAGATCCGCCAGACTCACACCTGGGTAGACCATAGTTTGATTCCACTGGGGTGAGCTCGACATGGGGACATGTCGAGTTCGTCGCTGATTCTCCAGAATTCTTTCAGGCAGTAAATAAACAACAATGTATGGATCCACTTGAACATGATCAGTTCCATCATCATTATGTTGCTTTGGCAGTTTAGCCTTGAGGACGGTCACGTACAGAATATTTGCTTTAGGGTCATGACAAATCTGTAATTGAACTTGTCCACTGGATGAGCTTCTTTTCCCACTCGTCGAGTGACGACCGCTACTCGTCCGTCTCATGAAGTTCGCCAGTGGGTGATGAGAATTAGTGTGAGTGGAAGTTGATGAGTTATTATTATTATTATTATTAGTCCCACTGATATTGGGCTCATTCAGGGAGTTGACACGACTCCCATTCCGAGTCGGATCAACTCCAGAGAGAAGAGAAACATCTGTTGGACCAATTGAGATGGAGGGTCTCTGTGAGTCCGAGCCTGTCGTTCCGCTACTCACGTACCCACATCCGCCGGACTGCTGTTGTTGCTGCTGCTGGAGAAAGGCTGCCGTTCTCAAGCTTCGCTCATCCGCGCCATGGGTTGGATAGTTGGAGCTCGTCGCGATGGACGTATTGGTTGCCTCTGTGGAAGACGAGGGAGATTTTGCTATGTTCGCCAAACTCCTCTCTCCACAGCCACCCCCATGTCCTTTTCCTCCTTCACACAACAACGGATCATACGTCCAAAAAATCCATCATTCTTATATTTCCGCTCTCAGCCTCTCACCATCAATATCCTATGCATACTTTTTAAATATGGGGATTTCCAAAAATTCCCGTCTCACCATTCCCCATCAATGACTCACGTGTGCCAACTAGTCTAATTCTATATATACCTAAGCACTACTTTGACCACAATAATAAATGGGAAACCGATTTGTAAATTTGTAAAATATATAATAACGGCTATACTATACTGTACAATTAAAAATAATCAAATTTCAAATTATAAAATATTTAATTTTTTTTGTCAAACATGCGGGTAGACCTGACTAGTCGTACAGGAATATAAGTGCATGCATCCCCCCCCCCCCATGTAACTGAATTTAAAATCTTGTAAAGATAGTTAGTAGTTTAGATAAATGAATTATGAAGAAAGTATAGACAAATAGAGAGATGGTGAGATATTTGGGATCACGGACAAGACCTTGTCGGTGTAAACAATGTGTTAGGAAAGGAATCCAAGGAAAAATTGAGAACAGTACATGGGGGAATGAAGCGACAAGAGGAGCGAGACGATTTTTTCCCTTCCCTGTCTGCACAGATGAAGGACAGGCTACAGGCAACGTAAGTAATAAAGAGAAGATAAACCATCTAAAAGTGTGTGTAGGTATATAGCAACGGAAGGAATGTTGGTTTAGAGAGAGAGAGAGAAAGCAGTGGGGAAAGAGAAGAGAGAAGGCTAAGTGTATGAGTACAGATATGAAGGTGGGTAGAGAGGTAGAGAGACGTACAGCTGAGGGTATATGGGCTTGAGGGTATGAAGACTAACCATGTGAGACTGGGACGGGAGTATCGTCAGACGCGCGTCCCTTATGACTGTTGTTCCGACCGTAGGACATGCTGGGAGGTGAAGAACACTTGTCGTTCTCAATCTCTTGAGTAAACTGGGACAAAACTCGAGAGCTGCTCTCCTCTCCTCCGCCGCCTCCTCCTCCGCTTCCTCCTTGTGGTGGACAGTGCGATTGACGCGGGGCTCTTGAAGATGGATGTCCAGCGAGTCTTTTAGAGTGCGAATGTGGTTTTCCCGTGAGAATGTCGAAATCACTACATGTAACGGTCAAATGGGAAATCAAGAAAAATATTAGAGACTTTCACTTTTCCTAGGAATCCCATTCGATTTCTAACGGGAGGCCCATTCCGTCCATGTCCTCTCCTGCCCTCCCTATCTACATAGCACAATCATATATCAAAACATAAATGTCCACCACAGCCCCAACAGAGTCTCACAGTCAGACTGAAAGAGAGCCGGGTTATCGAGGAAATAAAATCCCTACTTTTTCCCATTCCGATTTCCTATCCGATACTCTCCACCACGAACCAACACCAACACCACATGCCACCACTTCCAACACCAGGCAGACAACCAAACTCCCATTTCTCACACACTATACACACTCTCCATCAAATTGGGCAATGTTGGTACTATTACGTTTACATGTACGCTGGTTGACAGGCACACAAATCCCTTCTATCTACCAGTTGTATTGTTTTTACAGGACATTGGACATGAAGCAATTCAAAAGCCGCGATGGAATCTCCACCTCCATGTAAACACAACGTATTACTGTATTCCTCCTGTCTTCGTCCTCTCATCCTGCTTCCTGGAATGTGACCAGTCTGGAAGGAGGAAGCTCTGGACAGGATTTCTATCCTTCAACCCAATCCTTTTTCCCCCTTCAAACTGACAATTTTTTCACATATAGCAGGGATGACATAGGTAGCTCCAATAGCCAAGTTGATAAATTACCATATATGCACTTTGTTTTTTGTCAATCAGTTCTCTTTCACGAACACATGACGGCTGAGGGGTGAAGGATTGGCAGGAGTATAAGTCAAGAGTTTTAAGGGGAAAGCTGAAATTAAAATAGAAAAGGAGAGAAGTATGCAACTAATTATCTGATCGTGAGTACTTAAGACTTAATGGGTATTAAAAAAGTTTTCCCTTAAATTTCTTTTGTAAGACAGTATAGGGCACTCGAATCCATGAGTTCTAGGACTATATTACACCATGTTTCCTATAATTGCTAACTTGTAATAAATTCCAATCTGAATGTTTTTCATACATCGACTACTCATATATATGGCCGCATCCAACGTCTGTCTAAATCTGAACATGAGAACGTATTATAGTGGAACTGGAAACTCTTGTGTTCCGGTTGTATATACATATGGAGCTATTGGAATTAATTAACAGGCAAGCCTTCAGCGATGTAGGGAACAAAGTAGGAAGTAGGAGATTATCAATATGCGCCCCATGAACAAGTTGAAGAGGCTTTGACTTTGAAGTTAAGTTAAGTCACTTCTTACTTTTAAAAAAGATGCGGGCTACGAATCGCTTAAGTTGACATAGGTATAGTATAGTACCTATGCGTATGTTAATGATAAAATTTCCATGCGTATGAATTACAGTGATGCCGATGCGTCACAAAAAGTTACTACCAACTATGCCGATAATTTGTTATAGTAATGAATAATTAATTAAATACCCAGCCAGTAATCTACAGTATATAGATGTAGCTTGAGGGGAAAGAATTTGGAGATGGAAAAGTGCTTAAATTGGAGGAAGAACAGTACGAGTTTTATTACGAATAATAGTAGGTATATAATTCATAGGCCAAGTAAAGTTTTGTTACTTAAATATAGTTACACTAATAATAATTATAATTATATAATTATTGAATATTTACACTTTAAATTACTTTTTATTGTTTTTTGTTGGTCAAGGCAGGTGGAGCAACCGAGCTGTAATATAATTAAATGTAGTAGTAGTAGTAGTAGTAGTAGTAACAACAACAATAATAATAATAGTAGTAACAACAACAACAACATCACACACATTAAAATATATAGGGAGCTGAGTTTTATAGTTTTTTGTATTTGTAGTTTTGGTTTTGGGTTTGATTAGATTCACTTCACATTCCTTTGACATATTATGGTTTATTATTATTTATTATTATTTATTTTATCCACTTACAATAGTGTAATGTACGAGAAAGGGTTGTTATATATGTTACTTGGACAGATCTTCCAAGGAACTCACTTTTTATTGTCCCTCTATAACAACCGCCTGTCCGCATTTACTCCTGTGTCCTGGGAAGGGGGAGCATGAGATCCCCATCAAAGAACAACCACAATCATATAACATAGTCACCCTAACGTGGAATACATATATTTAGTGTAATATTATTTGATTATTCAACAGTATACTATATAGTGTATAGTGTGTATGTACAAACTAGGAATTGTAAATGCAGCTCTATATTATAGAATTACGTAATTATATTGTCCTAAGATTTCAGATACAAGCGAGTACCTCCATAGCAACCAGTACGCTCAGAGCGATAACCATCTCAGAAAGAGGAATATATGTACCTACCTATATAGCGAGCGCCGTAAGAATGTCAATTGAAAATGAAATGACGTTCAACACACACAGCACCGTGACAGCATTATCAACTGCTGATGAGCACCATCACCAATATCCATCATCCACTATCATCCACTACTCACATCATATGCTAGTATTCAGTACATGATATGCATAGTATTTTCTTGACTATGATGTATACACCCTACCTAATTATTATTGTGATATATTATAGTAGTACATATTAAATATTGAAATGGTTGCATATGAGATTCGAGAGATTAATGAGAGAAGACTGACAAGATGGATGGGGAGTGAAGAATATATATTATGTAGGACCAGGACGACACATGACATAGTAGATTATTATTATGGCTTCTGGCGGGCGTGAGTCTGGCTCTCACTCTCACATAGACTGCCACTGCATGGACGGGTAGAAATCATAAAATTGAACAGAAGGAAGTGTGACAGTCGGTGGGCATGGAGCCTTGAGATGGGATGGCCGTCGCGGGGGAGAAGATGGACAGTCGCCCTTGTCGCTTGTCACCTCCGTCATCTGTACAGGGAGAGAGAGTACGCGAGAGTCAGCGATAGGAACGTAAGTAGGCTTATGTATACAAGAAAAAGTAAAAAGACTTTCATCTTGTGCCTTCATAAAATAAATATTGTTCTAACTAAATTGCCTACAGGTACTACCTCCTCGTTAAACTATCATAAACTTAATTGGGGAACTAAAACTAAAAGAGAAGACAGGGATGGCGGGAGCAGGAGGGGAAAAAGTTTTAAAAAGTTTGACTGAATGACAATTAGGACACGAGACACAGGGAGTAAAGAGTAAATAAAAATGACATGGGACAAGGAAACTCACCAAAGAAATCTTTAGCGGAATTTGCATCAGAGTAGCGCTTTTGTGAATTTCCTTTCCCCATGGAATTAATACTTTTATTGAGGCTTTGACCACTGCGACGACGGGCTGATTTTTCATCCATTTTTAACCTGTACGAGTGCGGCTGCTCATCCAAAATCCCCTCTTCTGAAAATGCCAAAATTTATCAACATGCATCAGTAATACTAATTAATATTAATATTAATTAATAAACCAATAATTACTAGAGCCACCTTGATTCCTCTGTACAAATGGCCTTTGCAATAGTCAAGCACAATTATTACTTTTGCAAAATTTTATATGAACATTTAGAAGTTTCTGTAAGTTTGAGGCTGCACCAAAACTGGTGTTTTACTTTTACTATGTTCGAAAGAAGTGAATAATTATGACAAAATGGTTCAACATTTTTGCTGTTGCTGAGTGCTGTATTCATAAAAAAAGGTGATGAGAGACACACAGTGGTCATGATGAAATAAACTGAATTTGAAATGTGAATATAATTTGCCCCAATAGGTTCAAATCGGCCTTTTGTCACGTTTGAACATTCACACGTTTGTAGTTTCTGGTTGAAGGATATCATATAGATATGTGCCTACTACACATTTGTTTGTATGTCAATGTCAGTTTCCCTAATAATACACTTGAGTCGAAAGATTAAATATATATGTGGTATGTAGGTTACCTACTTGAATTTATAGTCCAGTAGATATTTTGTCTGAAGAAGTAATTGGTAAAGTGGAAGTATTTAATTATAACATTTCTGTTGGTCCCTTACCTGAAAGTTCCAAGATGACTTTTCCAAATAAGCCATCATCCCCCGTTGGGTTATAATTCCAAGCAGAGACTTCTAAACATTTAATCTTGAGATCCGCCAGACTCACACCTGGGTAGACCATAGTTTGATTCCACTGGGGTGAGCTCGACATGGGGACATGTCGAGTTCGTCGCTGATTCTCCAGAATTCTTTCAGGCAGTAAATAAACAACAATGTATGGATCCACTTGAACATGATCAGTTCCATCATCATTATGTTGCTTTGGCAGTTTAGCCTTGAGGACGGTCACGTACAGAATATTTGCTTTAGGGTCATGACAAATCTGTAATTGAACTTGTCCACTGGATGAGCTTCTTTTCCCACTCGTCGAGTGACGACCGCTACTCGTCCGTCTCATGAAGTTCGCCAGTGGGTGATGAGAATTAGTGTGAGTGGAAGTTGATGAGTTATTATTATTATTATTATTAGTCCCACTGATATTGGGCTCATTCAGGGAGTTGACACGACTCCCATTCCGAGTCGGATCAACTCCAGAGAGAAGAGAAACATCTGTTGGACCAATTGAGATGGAGGGTCTCTGTGAGTCCGAGCCTGTCGTTCCGCTACTCACGTACCCACATCCGCCGGACTGCTGTTGTTGCTGCTGCTGGAGAAAGGCTGCCGTTCTCAAGCTTCGCTCATCCGCGCCATGGGTTGGATAGTTGGAGCTCGTCGCGATGGACGTATTGGTTGCCTCTGTGGAAGACGAGGGAGATTTTGCTATGTTCGCCAAACTCCTCTCTCCACAGCCACCCCCATGTCCTTTTCCTCCTTCACACAACAACGGATCATACGTCCAAAAAATCCATCATTCTTATATTTCCGCTCTCAGCCTCTCACCATCAATATCCTATGCATACTTTTTAAATATGGGGATTTCCAAAAATTCCCGTCTCACCATTCCCCATCAATGACTCACGTGTGCCAACTAGTCTAATTCTATATATACCTAAGCACTACTTTGACCACAATAATAAATGGGAAACCGATTTGTAAATTTGTAAAATATATAATAACGGCTATACTATACTGTACAATTAAAAATAATCAAATTTCAAATTATAAAATATTTAATTTTTTTTGTCAAACATGCGGGTAGACCTGACTAGTCGTACAGGAATATAAGTGCATGCATCCCCCCCCCCCCATGTAACTGAATTTAAAATCTTGTAAAGATAGTTAGTAGTTTAGATAAATGAATTATGAAGAAAGTATAGACAAATAGAGAGATGGTGAGATATTTGGGATCACGGACAAGACCTTGTCGGTGTAAACAATGTGTTAGGAAAGGAATCCAAGGAAAAATTGAGAACAGTACATGGGGGAATGAAGCGACAAGAGGAGCGAGACGATTTTTTCCCTTCCCTGTCTGCACAGATGAAGGACAGGCTACAGGCAACGTAAGTAATAAAGAGAAGATAAACCATCTAAAAGTGTGTGTAGGTATATAGCAACGGAAGGAATGTTGGTTTAGAGAGAGAGAGAGAAAGCAGTGGGGAAAGAGAAGAGAGAAGGCTAAGTGTATGAGTACAGATATGAAGGTGGGTAGAGAGGTAGAGAGACGTACAGCTGAGGGTATATGGGCTTGAGGGTATGAAGACTAACCATGTGAGACTGGGACGGGAGTATCGTCAGACGCGCGTCCCTTATGACTGTTGTTCCGACCGTAGGACATGCTGGGAGGTGAAGAACACTTGTCGTTCTCAATCTCTTGAGTAAACTGGGACAAAACTCGAGAGCTGCTCTCCTCTCCTCCGCCGCCTCCTCCTCCGCTTCCTCCTTGTGGTGGACAGTGCGATTGACGCGGGGCTCTTGAAGATGGATGTCCAGCGAGTCTTTTAGAGTGCGAATGTGGTTTTCCCGTGAGAATGTCGAAATCACTACATGTAACGGTCAAATGGGAAATCAAGAAAAATATTAGAGACTTTCACTTTTCCTAGGAATCCCATTCGATTTCTAACGGGAGGCCCATTCCGTCCATGTCCTCTCCTGCCCTCCCTATCTACATAGCACAATCATATATCAAAACATAAATGTCCACCACAGCCCCAACAGAGTCTCACAGTCAGACTGAAAGAGAGCCGGGTTATCGAGGAAATAAAATCCCTACTTTTTCCCATTCCGATTTCCTATCCGATACTCTCCACCACGAACCAACACCAACACCACATGCCACCACTTCCAACACCAGGCAGACAACCAAACTCCCATTTCTCACACACTATACACACTCTCCATCAAATTGGGCAATGTTGGTACTATTACGTTTACATGTACGCTGGTTGACAGGCACACAAATCCCTTCTATCTACCAGTTGTATTGTTTTTACAGGACATTGGACATGAAGCAATTCAAAAGCCGCGATGGAATCTCCACCTCCATGTAAACACAACGTATTACTGTATTCCTCCTGTCTTCGTCCTCTCATCCTGCTTCCTGGAATGTGACCAGTCTGGAAGGAGGAAGCTCTGGACAGGATTTCTATCCTTCAACCCAATCCTTTTTCCCCCTTCAAACTGACAATTTTTACTTAAAATGTGAGCTGAATAAAGAAATTCTACAGTAGCTATGTACACAGTCGTGCTTGTTTGGCGCGTATGTATGCTTGAAAAAAAAAGAAATCTGTTGCACTATAGAATCTCATGCTTAACCCTGGTGTAGAATCTCGTGTGTACGTGACGCAAAGGACTTTAAAGTATAGGCATGTACAAGGAATAAGGAAGAAGCGCGGAAGAAATCTACCTACATGGGAGAGAAATGTTGATTTAAATAAAATCCAGGCGGACTATGCACTGACTGTACAGAGACGTGGAAAAATGTAAATATATGTAGAGAGATGCACGAGAGTCTGTATGCTATGGATACATAATGGAAATAATAAAATATTGCCCCACGTATAAAATACAGTCTAAATGTCTTTAGGCTCCTACAGATAATACAATTTCTGATCATTGATTGAAACGGAAATGAGAAATGTGAAGTATACAGGAATTCATTGAGTCGATTTGGAAACAACCAAGAAACGAAACCAAACTAATCGTAAGACAAGTCAAGTATCAGAGAAAATATATGAGTTCGACATACATACATTATATAGATATATGTACCTGTCCTGTACGCTGTACACATATGTAAGTGAAGTGAAAGTGTAAATTACATAGAACGCCCATACAGCCCGTCGCCCGTAGGGCCAGAGCCTATGGAGCTCAGCTCACTCAGTCACAATAGCTCAAAAGAGAGGAAAGAAGAGAAGTGAAGACGAAGACGAAGACGAAAACGAAGACGAAAACGAAGACGAAAACGAAGACGAAGAGAAGAAGACGGAGACATTGAATAGTACCAAAAAAGTAAAAGTTTCAACGTACGTGGGAGTGAGTGTGTCTTTGTCCGGAGAGAAAGGAAGAGAAAAATCGTGGAGTATTGGATGAAGAGTAAAAATCTTTAGAGTGAACACGTATATAGAGTATAACACAGACGAGAAAGAGAGAAAAAAAAATCTTACCTTCGAAGAACGACGTCTACTTCACCATCTGAACTCCCCACAATGGACTGTACTTCTTCGAAAGTCTTATCGTCCAATGATATCCCATTCCACTCTAGAACAACATCTCCTACAATTCCATCAGCTCACTTAATTTCCTTTCATTTCATAGACCATAACATACCAGAGCTACCCGAGCTCCCCACCCAATTACCCCCAACCCACTTCATGGATAACTACACACTATTCACTACTTACACAACCATCATATCATCACCATCATCATCAACATCATCATCACTTTCATCACACAGCACAGTACCTAAGAGTCTATTTTTTTTTTCATTTATTTGTATTACGTGCCAAATTCAAAACTAATCTAAAAAATCTAGTCTATATTTTTTTTATATTTTATATAATGTAATTTTATCTAAATCTAGGATTATAACATACACTCTCACATTCGTGCCTTTCTCGCTCTCTCACTCTCTCTCTCTCTCTCTATTTCTAAAATTCTGTAGGAAAACTTGGGACAACTGAATCTGAGTTTGTCATCACGCCTGCCTCCCGCCACACTCAAGACTCAAGAGTAAAGACTTTGAAGTTGAAATCAAAAACTCAGCTGGACAAAATACACTTTGTCAAAACAAAAATACTGAGGCAAAAACAGGCTTACGCAATTTTTAATATATTATGCAAACAGAAATTTTGGCAATTTGGAAATTATAAAATAACGCCACGGGAAAGCATTATTAAAGTTGCAATACATAATAAAGACATTTTACTTGTTTTTTTGTTGTTGCTTTAACTATAAGTCATTCAACTGTTAGATGTAATTTACACTCATCTTTTGTCGTTAAAAATTGTCGTGTGCCTATATTATGCTTGTATCTTCATTGAATGCAGATCTTAACTCATTACATATACATTGCACTTGCATCAAAGCGAGTTCTGTAAAATTCTACTAATACTGATTTGTAAGCTATTGTTTATATAGGACCGGACTTTTAGACAATAATGCTCTGACAGCTGACGGTCGACTGGCTTGTAAAATCAAAAAGGATTTAATTCTGTTTTTTATAAATATTGTAGTACAGTTTAAGTATATACTGACACATTTAAAAGTCCAGTCTAATTAGCATTGTTTTATAAAAAATGGCAGGACAGGGTTGCCTTTTAAAATCCAGTCCTATTTTGCCGAGCTCTCTACTTTTACTTTTGGCTATTAATTATTATGACATAAATATATAATGCTAATTATATAAAGCTATTAGCTGCAGAAATGAAAGCACATTACAGAGATTACAAAGATCATGCCTTGTTTGTTTTTTTTTGTATTTTGATCTTGAAAATGTCCAAAGAAGTCGAAAGTCAAATCTTTTCATTTAAAAAAGTGCTGCGGATGATCGGAGAGGAAAATAGGAAGGAGCTTATAATGTAAATAAAGTGTAGGGATCTCTCCTTTCTACTAATGCTACTAATGCGACTAATACGACTACCACCTCTACTCTCGCTCTTTCTCTCAATAACATTGATAGTGACTCTGAACGATTAATTTTAATTTTCTTTCATTCTCCCAACTCTTTTCTTTTGTTGACTATATGTGGAGAAATGGGAAGATAAATGTTTCCGGAGAAGAGACTATATAGAACGAAGGGAACTGAGAGTCAAAGAGGAGTGCGGTCCACTTAATCCTGTTGTATTTGTTCGGAGCTTTTAATAAATTACAAGGCCAGATTATATTATTATTCACTCTACAATGTTTTACCGCCACTAACTACCACCTACCACCGCCCGTGTTTCCATCCTATCTGGAAATAAGTGAGTGTAGACATTAAATAATTTCAATAATACATTATTTGTTCACAGGAAATTAAAGTTCAGTCGGAAAGACGATGATGCTTGGACGTATACGTATACAATAATGCTCTATAATGATATAAGTAGGTATAATTATACGACTAGCTGTAGGTATAGGTATTATTCTATACAACGCATAGTTGAAAGACCAAAAATCTTGTCGTTTTGGGCTTTGCTACTCCTTCTCTCTCTCTACTGAGGCGTTGAACTTTTTTTTTTATATTTAATTAATTTTACCCTTTCTACGTATTCTCTCATTGTCAGTCCCGAAAGCTAAAACTAATTAATAAAATTACAAAGGCTCTCGCATACCTATAAACAGATAATGACTCTACGACCGCCATCGCACTATGTGCTCCTACATACTGTAGCTGAGATGGAGGCAGGAAGGCAGACAGGAGGGAGGGAGGACATTTACTGATGCGTCAACATCTTTTTTGCATCTTAAGAAAGTTATTACTCCTCCACGAGAACTAACTACCAGATACGGGCTATATACTCCACTCAGTCTACGTTAAATATGCATATAAATCCTCAAAATAATGAGTAAGATTGGGGAAACTTAAAATTAATTATGATTTGACAGTTTCGTTGGGTAATTTGAATTTCCAACTCGATTTGTACCTGCTAATTGTACTTTGTGGTTTCCCGACTCAAACTAATTGGCCTAATTTTCCTCCTTCGTGTTGGTCTATGTAAGTGTAAGCCCCGCAGACGTCCACGTCCAAGCATGTAGTAGTCTATGTAGTAGGTTCAGGTTCAGGGGAAGTAGTCGTAGTAGAAGTCCTTGTACAGGAGAGAGTAATCGTATCGTACATACTACATTGTACACAGGTAGAGGTAGGTATTCAGTATTCAAGTCCATATAATTATACCGAGCCGAGTTTTCTCTCTTTCTCAATCTCTCTCTTGCCCTCACCTGGAGTCCCCAACCGTATCTATTGCACAAGTCTTTTTTCCGTGAGTCATTCCTACTCCAACGTCCTGTCCTACAGATACTTATTACATGTGTTGCTATGGAGGTACTTAAATTCCTAAGTTCTTGCATTATTTGTAAAGAGCAAAGTACCCTACGTAAGTCTTCTTCCATAAGTAATATTTTTGCCCTTCCTGCTCTCCTTCCCGGATTTCATTAGTAAATGCTCAACACATAAAATGGTGACTACAGGAGGTTGTATGAGAAGACTAGTCAAATTTTATTCCCGTTGGAAAGGAATAAAATTAAATGAGAGAGGTGTCCCACTCAAATTGTTCGACGCTAAATAAATGCGTCTGCAAGGGAGACATGAACGTAATAAATATCTACACTTCCTAATTATATTATGTACCTCTGTAGTTGTTATTGGTCTCATTCTGTGGGTTAAGGTACACTCACCTGGGTAAGTTGAGAAAGTTCAGCGTATACTACAACTACTATACCATTCACAAGATCCACAAATATTAGCTGTCTACAATATTAACAGGGTCAATTTGAAGCTGGACATTTCCTCAAGCAGACTGCTGAGGGAACGTTAAGTGAATTTCCTCATTTGAATAAATAAAATTAGGAAACCAAAAACGAGTTTGGCATTTGTAAATTTACTGCTACTTGTAATGTAATAGCACACTTACCAAATTAAAGCGATTTGAAAGTTGGCTAAGCTTTTTAAAAAAACGTATTGTAAAAACGTATGTAATTATACAGAACCCCTCTAACATGTCTTAAATGCTATAAAGTGAAAATAACGGGCTCTACCATTCAGTGAATTAAAAAAAAATTAATTGAAGACTTTAGACATAATAGAAAATCTTATTAAAGAGATAATTTTGTATCAACTACGCAGTACTTTGAACATCCTGTTAGTTAAAGACACATTATATTATAATATGCTAAAATGTTAGGCTCCCTTAGTTTTCCTCTACATATAAGTGCTTGTATGAAACGTTTTTCTATAAAAATTCTCTACTTTTCCTGAATAAAAATCTCCCCAAAAAATCTCTAAAAGGATTGTAATATATATTTTAGATTATAAAAAAGTTAAAAAAATATTTATTGATAATAAACTTGTTGTTTTTGTGATTTTTTGTGTGTATGTACTCGGTAAATATTTATCGAGTGTGTGTGCGCTCCAGCTTAGTGTCACGTCGACGGTCTGTAGAAATGAGTAAGTGAAGCAAGTTTTAAGTTTGAGTTGGCGAAAAAGTTTCTACAAAATGAACTACTCTTTCGTCTTTCAGAAAACGATGATATACTGTACACAAAAGTAAATTTTGGGTGCAGTTTACAGTTGTTACAAAAACTAGGTTTAGTTATTAGTGGCAATGCCCTGACTATATCCACGTGTATCATAAACTCTAAAAGTAAAAGAGTTTGTTCTGAAAATCAAAGTAGCAGAAATTGAGGCTCACTCTGACTATATACCACTATATGATTATATCTACATAGTTTCCACCGGGGTCAACACCAGTACCAGTACCAGTACCAGTCAAGCAAGACAATCGTAGAAAGTTTATCCAAGCTCTAAAAGTATTAGGGGAAACAAGTGTTCTTTCTGCTCCTGTGGTTATCTAGGTAGGCAGAGTCAATTGCTAGTGTCAGAGCTGTTTTTCTACGTTTCTTTGTAGGTGTCTAGCTTTAATCTGTTTAAACTTTCCTACTTTACCCACCCATGTAATATAGTGCAGTTGAATTCCTCAGTCTCAAAAATGTTTTGAAAAATTGGCCACTCATTTTGTTTTCATACCTTGTACATTTTTTAATGAGGCGGTGATTCAAAATACGTCGACCAAGTTGCAATGTACGATCTATAAAGGAGTTTATACTTGGCATTGACTATGGCATCCATCCTCATATATGACAACAGATACGTCTGTTCTTTTGAAATGTTTTTAAATTTAAAACTTTCCCCCTTCATTGTTTGTTCGAAATTAGCGAAGACAACGCGTCTACGACTACGGCACAGCTTTAGAGACAAGGATCAGAAGGATAGAAATTGAGGGAAGGAGAAGAGCGAGCGAGGCAGTGTGAGCAAAAAGTACTATACAGTGTAAGTGCATATCCTTTGACTATTTAAATACTATAGTCTAAAGATACAGACTTACGAAAGCGCACTTTCCTTCCCTATCTTTTAAGCAAGCTTTAAAGTACCTACGGCATTTAGTAGCTAAAATTTAAAAGAGAAAGTTTCAGTTGTTTTGTAAACATTGGGTAATAGTATACTGATCTCGGAGGGGTGAGGTATTTACACTCTCGTATATAAATAAAATATTTCGAAACTCTAGCTGCATAGAGTGTCTCATTGCGAGGGTACAGATAGATATGAAGACATTAAAAATGTACGATTAGTTACGCTATAGGAAGGGTATATGTATATATAGTAGGATGGAAATTGAAACACCGTAAACTCAATACTGATACACATTGATTCACTCTCGGACCTTCATGAACGTCGCCTAAAGTATCTGCTAATCCTCCCTCATAGATTTTCGCTACATAAGCTCCAATTCGACCATTAGAGTCAGGTATCTCCTTCCCCCCAATAATTTTCATTCCCAACCCCATACCGCCGACAGACTTGTCTTTCGGATCACGATGAAGCAGAAGACGTTTTATAGGAAAGTTGTACTTCGTCGTTGAAGTGGATGCCTGTGCAGAGACACAATGAAACATCAACAAAGGGTTCATGTTATTCTCTGAGCTGATCGTTATATCGTATTGTTAGAAGAGTCAGAGAGACAAATTGGACAAATTCAAATTAGATAGACAGCAAAGAGACAAAACAGATGATGTTCAAGGATACAGATTAACAGATTTTCATTTTTGAGATTCATTTGTTTATATCCAACACTTGAGGGATGTTACTAAAAAAGAATTTGAAGGTTAACGTAGTTCTTGTAAGACTTGAAAATTATTATTATTGTTAATTATAAATTTCCTGTAAAATATTTGGCCAATATTCTTTTTGAATGGGTAATTTGGAACAAATTGATATATTTTTTCGGGGTGAAAATTGGAACTACTGATATGGTAGGGATGTTGCAGAAGTCAACTGATATAAAATGTAATTATGTACACAGTAACGTCACAATGAATCGTGATGGTGTTGTTACTGGTACTATGTATGTGTTGTATGATTTTTTGTTGTTGTTATGTTAATCTGAATACTGAATCTATAGACAAGAGTAAACGAAACGACTGGACGGCACATTTTTATATATATTATGATATGCATGTAGACGATACATTTGGAATGACAACGAAATCAAAGGGTTAGAAGTTTGAAGGTGAAAGAGTTTTTTGTGAGGGTGGGGGGTAGGGGGGGGGGTGGTGAGAAGATAGTCCAAAAGTAAAAGAATGAGAAATACGTTTTGTGACAGAGATACAGAGAGAAGTGAAGGCATAACATGCGACGATCTGTACTGTCGGAATAGTCTCATAGATCCCTCAGTATCAGGAGTTGTCTCCATTATTCTAGGTTTTAATTGCTTCTCAAGTGGATAGCTAGATAAGTACTTAGTGTCTGCGTAGTTGACACTCAATCTCGATTTCGTATTAACTGCAACTGCATCTACCTAGTTACTTATGTTGTATAAGCTTGTAACCCAGTGCATTGAATGATATATGCTGTAGCCCGTAGTAACAATAAAGCTGTAATATCACAAACACAGTCGATCTTGAATTAGGCAGGGCAAAAGGCCTGACAATGAATAGCTCACCAGCCTCACTAGTAACAGTATATAACATTAGTATACTAACGAAACAAGAGCATGCAATAAATAAAAGTCGACTACAAAAGAACGCCTTAATTTAGATGCTTATATAGTCAAGATAATCATGCGTTTTATAACTACTGACAACTGATAAATTGCCAAGAATTTTGCAAATTAAAATATATTGCCAAAATTAGAATATATTACCCCGAAAGGATATATCTTAATAATCGCGATGATTCCAAAATTCTCGAAATTTTTTGAACTCCCAATTACATGCATTAACTTGAAAATGGGCGTAAATAAAGCTTGTAAATGCGCCAAGTTAAATAGAAAAAAGTAAATTTGAATTACCCAAGCGTAAAATTCTGCGATAGCATTTAGTTCTTACGTTGTTAGTTTAAAGCTTTGTCTGGAAATAACTCAAAATTTCTATAATTTAACTCATCCAATTAATTCATCAAACTCGCTCTCCCCAAACCAAAATATTCCAAATTAAATAGAAACGTGGGAAATGACATGCAAAGCCCCTTGGGAGCTGAAATTATTTCAACATAATTAATTAAAATACTGAGAAAAATACTAAATAACATAATAACATAGAAAATATAGCATATAGCGTATTTAATTATCTTCGTGCTTTTATTACAAAAGATCGTTTAACTCGTAACGTGTGAGCTTGACATATATAATTACACTCATGCTCAGTACTATTACTGTAATAGCACCTAAGGCCTAACCGTCCTGGATATTAATCAACCTTATAAATGGTTGCAAATTGTAAGCCCGTGTGGAATTGAAAATGATAATCCCACATGGAGCAATAAAGTAATATTTTGTACGCTCCTCTGTAGTGATAATATTTAATCCCATATATTACAAGGTATACCTTACTCTAATATTTCCTCACAACGTTTGCTCACTCCGGAAATGAGATAATGAAGAAATACAACTATTACCCTGTTGCATAGCAAAAACAAAGCTTATGCCTACACAAATAAGAGCTACCTACCTATAATTACAATATGAAAGGTATACATTGCTTTAAAAAGCTTGGGGCTTGCTTTCTCACAGTATTATCTCTCTGCTATGATTATTATGAATAATGTTCCTCCGTTCGGCCGAAGGCATTCGTAACAATAACAACAGACTAGTGAAAGTAGTGCCAGTAATGAAAATTTAAATCCACCAATCCCTCTAAATTTAAAATTGTTACGCGTCATTCCAGATGTAATTAAACTTAGAATCTCGTTACGTAATAGTGAAACTGAGCAACATGGTAAATAAAAGGCTTTGAGCATCACCCTTACGCTTGATCAAAATATATGAACTATTGAAATTTTACCCCTATTAATAATTGAGATATATGCTAGGCTACTGTGTTAGGTTGACTAAAGGCTAAAGCATATTAAACTACCGTATTTCCTGTAATAGTTCAGGGGGCTGAGATGTAGGATTTTTAGTAGTACACGGGTCTATTTTAACACACTGGTATATGACAGCATACGGGCCTGAAATAGTACACGGGCCTGAAATAGTACACGGGTATGGGAGGTCGGAATTTGAATAGTACCCGGTGGTGTATTATCACAGGAAATACGGTATTAGCATACTAGCATATTAGGCTACCGCAATAAATTCACTAATTTAAAAAGTATTGCAAATAATTTAAAAAAATATTATTGTTATACTACATAACTCACTGGATCCTACTGTCCATTGAAAATAAACCACTACTGACAAGGCAAAATTAATGTAATTATTAACTACATGGATGCAGGAAGCACGGCTCAATTACTACCTTAACATTTCGTAATCGTTGACTACCTAGCATTACATAATATAATCTAAACTTACCTGAGAGACACATATGAGACTATTCCGACAAAATACTAAAACAAAAAAAAATGTCTTTGAGATGGACCAAGAAGAAGAAAACTGGAGCGGTGGCTACTTGAGAAGAGTTGAGAACAATGTAGAAGGTTGTGCTGAAGATTTTTTTATATATTTTTTTTTAAAGATGAACGTGTGAATGCATCGAAAGTAGTTGAGGAAGAAAGAAGGGAGGAAAAGATGCTTACGTTCTTACTTGCGATTTCTTTGCTTGAACATTGTTAGGCTCATTTCCGCTAGTATTGCTAGTCATGTCAGTCACCTTGTTGAGAGTCTTCATCGGCTTTCGAGAACAACCTCCGAGTGTGCCATAGTCATCGGGATACCGACAAGAACGACAAGAGGACGAAGCAGACGGAGCATGGACGGCATTATCACCCCCAACATTTATTCCAGTCGACGATGGCTTTATGCCAGGACTGTCTAGAGGTCCTACTTTTGGGAGTCGGCCTGTAATCACAGTACTCAAAATATTGGCCTTCCACGTCCTCTATTTCCTTTTTATTTTTTAACTTCAAACAATGGTTAACTTTTTTTTTAAATCAATCGTCAATATGTCAAGAGGATGAGGAAGAAGTGTTAAGAGTGGAACGTATATACGTGTAATACACACAATCAATTGAGATAGACAGAGATAGAGAATAGAGAGAGATAGAGATAGAGAGATAGAGAAAGAGAGAAACAAAAGAAATTCGAAGTTATACATAGATTCGGAAGAGAGTGATGGAGACGTGTATCTCATTAATACACAGACAGCTGCATACTATACAAATATAAATAGGTAGATATATATATAGATTCAATAGAAATTGTATGAGAGAAATGCGCATACAGTAATAACAAGTAATTTAGTTTAAGATATAAATTATGTTTCAAAAATTAGATTCAAAACATTGCCATGCCTTTTGGAACAACGTTTACACCCATAAAAGAAATAATAATAATGAAGCAAACACTATACCTCATATATTCATAATAGATATATAATTAATACTGTATATAAGTATATATGCTAGGTACAATCATAATTAGAATTGACACGGTAGAGAGTGAGTAAAAAAAATTGAAAAGAAAATAACGGATAGTAATAATACTATAAGTATACTATAAAATTGTAGTGACTAAAAATATACAGAGTACAAGCAAGATTTAGATGATGGCCGAATTCCCATAAAATATATTCTTAGTCGATACAAAAATATATAGAAAATATATAGAAACAATGAATGAATATACAGAATTACCATGAAAAGACTTATGGATATCAACGTGGTGAATTGACTTTTTGTTTGGTTTGATGTCTCGCGTAGAAACGTGAACTTTTACTTTAATAATATATTCAAACGTTGAAAAAATTGAACATGACATTAACATGAACTCTGGGGTATGGATGAATAATACAAATTAAAAATTAATAGATTTGGATGGGTTTATAGATATAGCAATCAAAGCAATGTGAACACATACTGAGAAAAGAAAGTTTCATTTTGTGGGTTTAAAAATAACACCGTATATAGTTTAAATTAAATTTAATTAGTGTAACTAAAATTTTAATAGTAATAATTTTGCAACGTTTTCTTATAGGGCAGTGCAATTTTATATCATTATATATTTAAAAGCTACACATATTTTTTTTTCTCTTTTTCCATCAAAATTTCTTGTTCAAAAATAAATAGCAATTAAAGTACCTACTCTACGAAAGAAGATGAAGAAGAAAAAGAAGAAAAGTGGTCTAATTTAAGTACATTCAAAACAAAAACAACATATAGAATATACAGGCTCCTAATTATTGAATATTTTGTCTGTCCCTTACAATAAGCTGTTCATTAAACTTAAATAACTCAGCATTAATAAATGTTTTCTTACATAAAATCTCCTCAGCTATAGAATTGCATAAAAATCTTGTAATTTGGTTCAAATTTAATTTAAAAACGTCTAATTATTTGTGCGTGTTGGAAATAACACGTTTTTATTAAATATAATTATTATGTAAATAATAAATACGACTTGGTAATTATAATGGTTTGGAGAAGACGACCAAATGAATAATTAGCAAAACAGTTAAAGACCAAAACAAATATTGACAGATATTAAACTACACAATAACAATGGAGAGAGGAGAGAAGGTGGATTTCAGTCACACAACAAAAAAATTCACACAATGTTCTGATTTGAACAAAATATTATCAAGTAACTATAATTATAGAAACTGTTTTTTTATATATAGAGATACATAGACTTTATATATGTGTATGTAATTATAGCTATTTGTGTTGTCGCTAACTACACAAAATATTATCGCAATATAAACTTAGGATGTACCTACTTTTAGATGTAGGTCGAGGCTATGAATGAGGTGTAATGTTATAATTATTATGTTTATATATCGAAAACGACATACACGCAAACTAAAGCTACACAAGTAAGCAATAAAAATATTTATGAGATCACTGACCTAAATTTCGTAGAAAATATTATATAATTAATTAATTTGATTATTAATATCGTTATTCAACCGCTAAACAACTACTTGGAATTTTGTCTTGGAGTTTTGTTTTTTTTTTCCAAATTGGCATTGACATTAAGTAATTAATGAGCTTATAATAATAATGTATTCTATACCATGAGTCCAGACCAGAGTCTATTATAGTATGCGATTTACGTTATTCATACGTTCAGTAACTGGTGCCGGTCTCAGTTTCAGCAATGTAGACTGAATTTAGAATGTCGTGTGCAAGTTTGAAATTTTTGACATTTCTTTAGGAAGAATATAACAATGATGATGATAGGTAATTAAGAAAAAGTGGAAAAAAAAGATTGACTGTTCAGAGTAACTAGGAGAGGCAAACAAGTATGTAATCCTTTATTTTTTTTTGTTTAATAACACAAAAATGATTTTTACTCTCATAATTGTTTATTATTTGTAGTTTAAAGTATGTAATGTAATTTGAAATTTCTTGTTTTTTTTTTAAATATCTTATATACTTCATAAATGCAGGATTAACATTTTTATTTTATTTTAGTAAAATGCCACGGGAGACGGCAATATTTGTCATATTTATCAATAATTTTTACTAATGTTATGTATATTCTTATTATAATATAATGTACATCATCTAGCTATAATATCTTTATAGTAATTTAGTACTAATAGTCGTTTTTTAAATCTTTTGTAAGTTCTGCAGATATTAGACGCAGTATATAGTTATAAGGAGGTATATATTATATATATATACCTTAATGGGATGAAGTTTTTAATATGATTGGTATATAATATGGCTATGTATAGCAATATTTTATTGTTAAGGTATAAGTACTAATACGAATACGAATACGAACGAGCCTCGTCAAAAATCATATTTAGAAATTTTCATAAATGCTCTCTTCGAATTCCTATACATTACGAGTAGTACTTCCATTTTCATTTCCACACAAACCCTTCTTAAATATCTACGTGTCAATATTAGTATAGGGAATTTGTTAAGGTCTACAATATAATATTAGATAAGCATGCACTCATGTGAAAGCTGTTCAGCATTATAATATAGGTGAATGCAATATAATTTAGTATATATAGAATATGGTATGGTATGGTGTGTTTTTTTGGTATGTGGTTTCATTTTTGAATGATTTTTTAAAATGTTTATTGTTGCATATATAATTATACGTAGGTAGTATATAATCCTTACCATTACTAATTGTAAGTATTATCGTTTTGGGAATTTCGTTATATTTCATATGTGAATGCGTGTCTGTCTGTACTGTACTGTGTGTACCTACTACGACCTACACATTAATCTGAATCTTATTTTGGATTGGAAATACATTAGCGCAGCAAGGGTTTCATAATGAGATGAAGTTCATAGAGCGAGAGAGAGAAAGAGAGAGAAAGAGTTGGAGAGTATATTGCTTATTACTTTTTTATTACCTATAACATTGAATTTCCTTTCTAGCTATACTTAAGCTGATCAACACACACTGGATAATTTACATACATATTCTTTTCCGAGGCAATACTCTACACGTTAACTGTTACGTTGATTCTGCTGATAAATTGCATGATTTTTTTGTCTCTGTTTAAACTTCGTTTTATAGCATGTATGTACAGTAGTCGTCTTTTATCCCTTGACTTAAAGTACTGCGACTGTTTTCTTTTTATTTAGTATGTGTCTGTGTGTGTGTGTCTGTGTAAGTGTTGATTTTGTTGGTTTGAAAAATTGACTTGATTGACTTACATTTCTTTTTTTTTCCTCATAATAATTTGCTAATTGCTACAATATATTATATAGAGCTTCCTACAAACATGAACACACGCCCACCCTCTCCCCTTTAAAAATAAAAAATTCCTATGAGATTAGGATAAATTCTACGATACAGAGATTAAAAATTGTGCCGTATATAGAGTATAATAATACTTGTAATCTTATACAGAAATAATAGGAGTATCGTTACACATATATATCAATATATTTGTAGAGTAGCATGTTATTGTTTATTGTTTTGTCAACGTTAATCGTTTGTTAATTGCTATATCAGTATTAGATATATATTATGTTAATTATAGGATCTATGGATTATTGATATTGCAATGTTTCACTACAACAATACAACAACAGTAAGACCACTGTTATATAGCTTTACCAAAAATGTATTATATATATATATGTATCAATATGTATGTATATTTTCATTTTCAGGGTTAACTAAATCTAAATTGTATATATTTTCCTTTTTCCTGGTTTGAACCTTCAGATCATTTTTTTCCCCTCCTTTATTTAATCTTCTTTAAATATTATCAGTATTCTGTAATATGTATTAGTATTTTGTTGTTGTTGTTGTTGTATTGTATATTTTTATGTAGCATGGTATATATATATAGTAACAGTATAGTATATGTAGTTTAGTATGCAACACCTATATTACCTTAAACGCTTACATATGTAGTATATAAGTACTTAATGTGGGAGAAATTGTATGGAAGAAATGAATGTACGTACGAATGTAAGTTATTTCTTTTTTTTTCTTTCTTTATAGTATATAATTATATATATTTTATGTATATATATATATAGTCTATTATTATAATTACTTGTCGATTCGATATGATGATGACGCATTGTCGTGTATTATTTGAGTCTCCAATGCAAACCATAAATTTTAATAATGCAGGTAAAATGTATATAAAAAAACAATTCAATTCATTAACTCTAGGTATTTGACATTTTGACCTTGAACAAAAAAAAAAAAAAATTATGATGCATACAAATTACTTCTTTTTTTTTCCATGTCATTCTTCTACTATATTTTTTGTTTCGCTTTTTATTATATTATTCTTAAAATTTTCAAATTCTATGTGTCACGGTAGTTTTATACATCTTTATTATATGTACCATACGTATCATATAGCAGATACACATATTTGCATTTTACCATACGATTTCCATCCTATACATATAATAAAGATGTATAAAACCAAACTACCG
>JAQFZE010000348.1:0-28673 GCA_034695245.1 Dicyrtomina saundersi | reverse complement strand
ACTAGTAAAACCATTTTAAAGCACATATTGCAATACGTCATTGAACTTTTAATGGAGAGCCGTAAATACGCCAATACGCTGTATACTTGTTGATTGGACGAAATCTATTTACAGTGTGTGTACCACCCACACACACACGACATATAAATTAAACAACGGAAAAACACTTCTTGAGATTCTGCTTTGATTCATAAATGTTGTGTCAGTATCAGCCAGTACTAAGTATTGAAATTGAAGTTAATATCAAGGACGTATGGACTACTAGTATACTTATTTACTTTTATTACATTACTTTTACTACAATTTATTTAGTTTTATTAGTCTCCTGAATAGCACTGATCACTGATGAGGCTACGTAGCTGACATACAAAAGTTAGAGGAGAACATATGATCAATGGAGATTGCAGATCGCAGATGATAGTGAAGCAGTGAAACAACACAGGTGATGTTTGTGATGACAGTGCAGTGCATATGACCAGGAAGGTACGAAATTAGAAATTGTGGGAACGTCACCAGTCAAATAATAATCGATATTTTAAGAAATTTTAGAACGCAGTGTAAGTTTTAGGGAGAACCAATAAGTAAAATTGACAGGAGTGTAAAGAGGTTTGTATACATTCAAATTTAGTAAATATATATTTGCTTTTATTAAATTCAAAGTGGAGCTACAAAGTAGTTAGGATTAATTAAATGTTAAATATTTAAATAATTAAATTGAATATTAAATCTTCTCAGGTTCTTATGAATTTCTGTGAATAGTAGACGACGGTGTGTTTCTTTTGTTTGTATATATTTTTTTTTGTTCAACATTTTAGGAAATTACCAACAACAGGAATCAACCAAAGGCGAAGGACAAGCTTAAAATTTAATTTTGGTTACGGTAAAATCAGTGGCATTCAATTTAAGCTTAGTTTTACTGCTTGTATATATTCAAAAACGTGTATTTTAAATTTAAATATATATTTATTTGTTGTTTTTACATTTAAAACATTTTTGCGATTGTTGATTCTTAAACTACTTAGGTACAAATTTTATTTTTCATATAGCAGCTTCTAAACGTCAAAAGTGCAGTTAGTTCAAAGTGTTCCTTGTATTTCGTGATGGATAAAAAATATAGTTGGGAAGGTGAGAAGTTGAAAATTGAATTAATTTATCCTATTTCGTGTCTTCTTTTAACTTTTTAACACATAATATGGGTTTTCTTACTTCTAAGTAAGTGATATTTTTTAACTATGAATTTCACTTGAGTTAGCTGTAAATTTTCGATTTATGTTTTGTTTTACAGATCTAAGAAAGGAAGCCTTGTATTTGGAAAATGAAATTGATTCTAAGCTGGTGTCATACAGCAAAGTTGGGGCTAATGCAACGTTTACTTTTGTTAATGAAAGGTGCATTTTTAATTTGTTGAGTTTACCTCCACACGAATTATAATTCGCCCACTTGATTGAGTCTACTTAAATGAATCACATTTTTAATGATTTTGAAATGTGCTATTTATTTTTAGTGAGAGTGATACAGCTCCATTGATATCTCCCGGAGATAGAATGTTTGAGTCTCTCTCAGAAGAGATTCAAGGACTGTTAACTAAATTAAATCAAGTGAACGATGATATGTCTTCAATACCTACAACTACTCCAGGGCTTTCTACACCTGCATTGGTCCACACCATTCAGAGACATAGAGACATACTCCAGGATTACTCTCAAGAATTCCGTAAGACTCAAACTAATCTTAGAAGTCGACGAGAACGGGAAGAATTACTTCAAGGAGTTAAAAAAGAAATTGAGTAAGTGCATTATTTGTCAAAAACGGAAATAAAGTTACCGCTTAAAGAAACTCCATATTACTAAAATTTGACACGCTTATATATTTTTGTTTCCATTATTAGTTCCAGCAAGAATTCATTAAACAGAAGAATGGACCTGTTGATGAAAGAAAATGACCATTTAAAAAAGTATGCAATCGATGAAAAAATCTGTAGAATTTTTTAGTTGAGTTTGAATTTCTAAAATACTTTTTTATATTTTTTTAATCCAAAATGTTTTTCTGCTTTTGAATTTTATAAACAGTTCGGAGCGATTAGTGGATGAACAAATTAGTATTGCGATTGATACGAAAGAGAACCTTGTTACCCAGCGGGCCGCTTTCAAGAAGTTCCAGTCTCGAGTGAATGATATCACAACAAGATTTCCGGCAATCAACAATCTACTCCAAAAGATAAGCTTGAAAAAGAGGAAAGACTCGATTATTCTGGGGCTTGTGATCGGTGTGTGCACATTTATATTGCTCTTGTATGCTTTTCACTGAGATACATCACAGGATTTTATCAAACCCTATACACTATATAAAATACACTACTATGTATTTCCTACGATTGCGGTTAATTTTATCTGTCACCTGTAAATACGTTGAATATCGAAATACATATATTATGTAAGTACATTACTAATACGATATATATGTTTGTATCTACATTTACCTATTAAACAAAAATCAACTAAGCTGTGGAGCTATACTATATATATATAAATCTTTTAAAACTACAGAATAAAATTTATTATTATTTATCGATATACGTCCAGTTTCTCTCAATGAAGGTGTACGGATTTACGGATGTTTCTCCAGTTTTTGAGTTTCGTAGTTAATTTTGCATATTAACTCCGAGTATATCAGTATATGCCCTTGCATGAATTGCATTTCGTCTGTGAAGAACCAAAACGACCCATATCCATTTTTAGCTAAAAACAATATCAACTATCTACAAAAATATTCAAACATGTCTTGACAGCATTTAAATAGAACATTTTTCATTTTTCAAAAATATGTAAATACAACATTTTACACTTTTCAAAAACATGGAATTAGAAATTTTTGCACCTGTTTAGAAACATGGAATAAATTAGAACATTTTACACTTTTCAAAAACATGGAATTAGAAATTTTTGCACCTTTTTAAAAACATGGAATTAGAACATTTTACACTTTTCAAAAACATGTAATAGAACGTTTTACAATTTTCAAAAACATTTAAATAGAATATTTTACGTTTTTCAAAAAACTCCAAATTAACATTTTACGAATGTTTCACATTTTGTTTTTATGACATAGCTCATTTTGATTGTAGTTTAAATTGGATATATGGGTCATTTTGGTTCTTCACCGACGCTACTGTCTGTATTGTCAGGTAATAAGATTAAACTATTCTAAACTTTCTTTGCTGCCTTGAAGACCACATATTTTTGTTGTATAATAGATGCCATAAATCCCACTATGAAATCTGTCATTAGCTCAAGCATTGACATTTATTTACATGTAAAAATTAAACAGAATGAAAACATATATTGCATGAAAGCGAAAGGGGAAGTCACTGCGATTGACATTGACAGGTGAGATCGACGATAATCTTCTAACAACACCAGCTGGCTTCCTTCAAGTCAGTCAGTCAGTGGTTAGTCATTAGTGCTTCAGCTCAGTGACCAGTCGCTCTTCCTGTAATAATACATTTATAAGCGTCCTTAAGTGTAAACCTAAACCTGTATTGAGGTCGAAAGTCGAAAGGAATAATATTATAATAAAAGGGAAAGTGAAAATGGGAATGGAGAATGGAGTGGAGAAAATCAGAAAGATAATCAGCAGCCAAACCGCGAGGAACACCAAGAAGAAGAATAAAGAACTCCTTGCATCATCACGTTTTGCTTTTGTCGACCACGCTTGAATTTCCGAATCTCGTCCGTCCACCGACCGTGCTTCTGTACTTTTACTTTTTCTGACGAAATATCTCGGAATCCCAAAAAGCTGATCCGTAATTTCTGTGGCTACTAGGGCTAATTTATTACACTGTCGTGACTCGTGACAACTGGTCTATCTTTCAGAATAAACCAACCCATCACAGCTTTAAATAAGAAGATCTATTGTCAGTGTGTCAGCTGCAATTGTCTATATACTTCTCTTACTAGTTAGCCTAACTCTTAAGTGATGGTCATATTATTATGTGTATTAGTATTACCTACAAACTACAATCAACAAATGACAAAGTGATGCAGTGATTGGAAATTTAGAAATGAATTACATCTAGAATTGAATTTTGCTATAATCTCTGTAATGACCCAGAGCTGAGTGTCAAACGTTTTATAGTACAGTAGTGGCTAGTATTTTTTGAGCCTGTATAGAGAGACTTGAGAGCTTTAATTTTGAATATACAAATAAATGCCAAAATGTCAAATACCACAAGAAAGTTATATGGGATGTTTATGCTACACAGCGGTCATCTCAGAAATGTTAAAAATATTTTGTCATTCAGTGCTGAAAAATTAGGAAATGGGTGCCGTCCACATCCTTCATCAATCTTCCCTACTTCAAAATTCAGTCCAACACCAACAGGATTTAAGAGTTTCCATAGCTTATCATTTCGTAGTGAAATAAACTGTAATCAAAATCAAATCCAACCTTCAAAGCTGTTGAGCAGTATTTTTGGACAAGAAAAGTCCGGCAAGAGTAATCCTGTATTTCTGGGCATAGGCATGGCTCGTTTTGTATCACAAAAAGTAATTTCGAAGAAACGAACCAAAAGGAAGGCTGGAAGTAAAGTAATCATGGACGAATTTGGTGTTCGAGGCTACGATCATCATCACGATGAAATGACTTTCCCTGTCGTCGCATATGCCGTTTGCGATGAATTGAATTTAGAAGAATTAAGAGAAGGGCTACTGACACAAGGGCTGTACAAACCTACTGAGAGCAATGAAGGTGCGTCATATTATAATGCAGCATTAAAATATATTTTAATATAAATTTGTCGTTTGATTGATAACTAAAAAAGTAATGAAATCTGTCCTGCCTGTTTCAAGATTTAAGCCAAGATGATGTCATACACTCCACTGCTCAGTATAGCATTGGAGACGAACCCAGGGAAATTTTTTTCTTCCGGGAAGGTACTGTTGTATTCTGGAATATTTCGGATTTGGAGCGGTTCACCGTATTGACGTATGCTCAAGTTTTTTTTAATGGCAGCACATTTGAGTTGTGATTCTTTAATATTCTTTCTATCTGTAAGATATCCTCCACAGTAATGCTAATCTTTGTGCTGCTTTGGGCTCTGATACACTTTTCCGTAGATTTCTGAAGCCCTACCATGAAGAAAGCTACAAAGAATCCGATGTGATGCAGGAAAGCGAATATATGCTGTATGCTAATACGGAAGATAGGTAACTGAAATTATTCCAAAACTCTGTAGAAAGTTATTGCACCAATTTAGTTATTCACCCATGAAGAGGAGTATTTTTAATGAAGATCAAAATTTCTCTCCCCTATCTTTAGTTCTACTAGGCTAACTACCAAGGGCCGGATTGTCATTAATGGAAATCCAGAAAATTCTTCAAATCTCTTATTAGAAAAATATACATTTTCAAATGGTATGGCGCTATCTGTGAAATTAGGCATCTGGGAATCAACCCTGGAACAATTCGTCGATAGCATTGAGCACATTACCGAAGTATGTTCAATTCAGTTTTATGTTTCCTATCATTATACACACATGCATAATATGTTTTAAGTAAATGGAGTTCTACATTCCATAAAATTGTGATGTCCCAGAAGTATAAAATTTTAGCAATATTCAATATTCGCTGATACCACCAAGTATGTTATTTGCCTATATTTCTCTCTTGTAGGAATTAAAACATGCCAGAGGACATAAACTTAATCGTGACCAAGTGTTGCAGAAAGCTGGAGAACTGTTCGCGCTCCGTCATCAGCTGAACTTAAACTCAGATTTACTCGACACTCCTGATTTTTACTGGGAAAGGGACCGTCTAGAAACTCTATACCACAAAACTATCAACTACCTGAGCATCGGGAGACGCACAACTGTCATGAATGAAAAATTGAATCAATGTTATGAGCTTTTAGAACTGATTCTATCACATCTGAATGATAAGCATCATGTTCGATTAGAATGGCTCATTATCTGGCTTATTACTATTGAAGTAGGATTCGAAATTGCACATGTTTTGGACCGCTACGGATACATTTAAAGCAAAATCCAAAATTATTCACATTTAAGGCAATTTCAAAAATCTACAATTAATTACATTTGTTTGTTCATCGCTATTATTATCATTACATTATAACAACAACGAGTCTGGAATTTCTAGTTACAATGTTGAAGCATTGTTAGATTCTATAATTAATATATCATTGAAAACGTTTTGTAACTCACAAGCTATTTTCGATTATTAAAATTAAAACTTGATAAATCAAACAATATATATATTTACTTACACATTGATTAATCATGAAGTGTGACATCTTCCCGTTTCAAATTTGGAACTGGCGTTTTTAGAGATTACCTGGGGGTTAAAGATTTAAATAAAAATAATTACTGTCTAGAAAAGGTCCTTTTCTTTAACCACAAATATAATAAATATTCATTCATGCCATGATTCATGAAACTTTGAAATTGATTGGTATAGCACAATGAAATATGTAATATGTACTTACTTACTTACCACTAAATCGGACCTTTGCGTGCATTTTTTAACTAATTTATAATTATGCTGAAATGCATATAAATAATTGGTAGGACAAGATGCGACCAAATTTACATTAAAAGTAATTTTAATCATCATTATTTTTGAATAATTATCAATCATCACGACAGGCATTTTTGAAGACAGTCAAAAACCACTTTTGGATTTGTTTATCTAAAATTCTTGTTTCATGGTTTGAGTTTGATTTTGTTCATGTTCACTACGGTTTAATATTGTAATTAATTGTAAGTACCAATGTATGTAATGTATAGCAAGTATTAACGTACATCATATAATTATAATTACGCTGTGTAGTTTTTTTGGTAGTATTGTATTCCCAGGTATAAAATAATGTCCTGTACATTCTTGGTATTCAAATATCTTCAGTATAGTATAGCTGCCTTGTCTTATTTTACTTCACTATTATATCTGCTCTACGGTGTCTAAGTCATAATTTATAGTAGTTTACGAATTTATCAGTAGTTAACTCATGTGTCACACTTTTATACATAATAATAATCTTATATTCAAAATGTAATAATTGTGATTAGTTTTTATACTCTTCTGAAAGATTCACTCCCATCAGTCCTATATCCCACTCTCAATCCTTCTTTCATGTTCATCATATCCTTATAGATTTTTTGTAATGTTTAAACTAATAATTATGTACACGCAGCCAACCACCACCACCATTAACTAACACTTAACTTACAATTATATATTTTTACCACAATATGTACCCCTTTTTCATTTTCTTGTATTTATCTAATTAGTTAGTCAAAACTTAAAAATGGTAATTACTGGCAAACTATCATATTCTACCTAACCGGCATCAACAAAAATATGTGTATACCACCACAAATTAATGTTTTGTGTGTGTGTGTGGACAACATCATAATCATGATACTTTGTCTTTTTCGTCCTATAATTTAATTGAAATTCATGACTTCCGGATTAAATAAAAACTGGAGGCAAAGACAACATATTAAAGTTAGAAAAGAGTCATATTTTATTGTATTCTGAATTGAAATTCGGATGAGCGTTTTAGATTCTTTTCTAGATCGACTTAAAAGCTTAAATAAGTCTTTAAAATTCTAAATTGAGCCTAAATACGAAAGATATAGATTTGTGTAGATTCTGTAAGTTTGGGTTTATTTATCGATCTGATAATAATTTATGCTTCCTGTTGTAATAACATTATATGCTCACTTGTACTAAAAATTAAAAATCGAAAGTTTGAAAATGTATATATAATTACATTTTAGTGATTGAACACTTGAATTGCTTATTTTTTGATTTCCGGTCCATTATTATTTGGTTTCGGTCTGATAATGATTTCCATCACTATGCCCTGCACTGTACTGTAGGATAAAATTAATGTAGGAAAGTCTTCCTAACACGAAACAATATAGAGCCAAATAATATTTAAGATGATGGTTAGTAGATTTACTAACATATTTTTGTTGGTCTAATATTTTTTTATTGTTATATGTATGTACGACGAACGAAGTATTTTTGAACGTTATTTTTGAAGGAACGAAGGTAGGAGAGTGAAAGTTTGAAAATATTATTATGTCAACTGTGTGTCAGTTATATTGCAATATCTTTTATATTTTATATATCTTTTTATCATTCTCATTATATCATGGAATCGTTTTCGTTATTTTCGTAAAAAAATGAACAATAAATGATCTAATAAAAGGCGTAATAAAATAATAGTAATGACTTAATAGTATATAATTATATATCAAATTCAAACATGATAACAACATAAACGTAATCTTGTAAATTTAAGTAATGCTAAGTTTGTTTGTTGTGTGTAGTGTACTTTACGTATATGCAAATAGCAAAGTAAATAATTGTAATTGTTGTAAATTGTAATAAAGTAAAGCATATTATATATATATATATTAATATTAGTAATGAATTGTACCTAAAGTAATTTAATCACTCGTGTAATTATTATTTCCTACGAAATATTTAACTTAATTAAATCATTAAAACCTATACTAGATTAAAGAGTTAGCACAAAAAATAAAATCAATGTCAACGACAACCGAAAAAAAATGACGAAACGACGACGTTACGAATTTACAGTAGCAAGTTTCATTAAAATATATTTTCATGTTTTTTTTTGCTTCTAGTAGCAATTGTATTATTATCATTTCTTCATTATTTCCTTGTTAAAAATCCTTTGTATTTCAACATAGTATTCCTTTTATCATCATATTCTCGATCATAATTCATATATTATGCTCACAATAATTAGAGTATAGTATAACATATTATAGGTAATCATAATTGTTTCTTACTATCGTCTGTAAAATTGTATCTCACATCTAAATAAATACACATAATAATAATAATCATGACAAAATAACTTTAAGAACTCAAGACACTACTTATTTTGTTGCCTTAAAATAATATTACTATAATAAAAAAAGCAGTTATTTTTACCATTCAAATTTTTTCTTCATAATCATATATGTAAGTAATTGATTAAACATAAAACATAAAAATTGACATGTAGTATTTTGTCCATTTTTAACATAAATATTACTCTTAAAATATCGAAACTTTTCTCTTATTTTCCCTTTCCGTCCCTCACTGAATGAAACCTTAATGTTGTAGGTATACGAACTTATCTGCCTAAACAACTTTATGATTTATTTGTTTTTGCTTTTATTCACATCAGACAGTACAAATCTAATTTGATTCCAGTTCTGTGAATACATTTGAATGCAGAATAATAATTAATTATATGAATCTGAGACAACAAAATAAAGATAATATTCTACAATGTTACGTGTACTATCGGTAAGGTAATTATTATAATGTAATCATGAGTATGAGTATACCAAATCTATAATAATAATATTATCATTATCATCATGAATGTTGTAGAAATTGAAAAACAATCGATAATCGTATTGGTAATTAAATATGTATTTATATCATTATGATTTTTGGGGAAATTAGACAATTAATAGCTAATTAGTATTTGTTTCTGCATAATCATAATCGCCGACCAAGTAATGTAGTGGTTGTAGTAGTACTAAATAATAAAAAAAAAGGTATCCAGTACAGAAATAAAATTGAATCAATCAAAACAAAATCAACACATACACAACTATTAGGTTATATTGTAATATTGTATGTATTTTTCGCCCTTCAAGTATAAATCTATCAGCATACATGGGTTAAAAACTTATTATGAATATTATACATGATATTAATATCGTTATTATTATTGTTTATTACTGTAATATTTGATTATTGTTTTGTTTTTTCTTCTTAAAATACAACTATTTTAAAATTTATTAGTTAAATTGGATTGTTTTAATTTGTGGAGGGAGAATGAATGTGTGAGTATACAGTTAATTATAGAAAAAACTCAATGTTTTCCCATTCATCGTCAACAGTATTATTATTTTAGCGGAAACTAAAAAATAAGAATTTTGAGTTTCAGTTTCGACTTCAAAATATAATAATAATAAAAAACATTATTATTATTAAAATGCGTTTGTCTATCTCTACAGTCTGGCTGTTATTTTCTATATCGTTCACTGGTACTTCATAGTAAATAATTGTAGTAGGTATGTAAATAAAATCAAAATAGTGCAGATAGCTTGTAGTTAAAGGTTTTGAGTAGTATTGTAGGTAGTAATTAATAGGTATGCTTAATATAAGCGAAAAAAAAACAGTTATCTTTAACAACAACTGACCCTGTGTGAGAATCGTATGAAAAACATTACATTGTATCATTCTATTGTATCGTTTACGAGAACAAAAATTACATAGTATAATCATACATGCCTACTATTAGATTAAAAAACTAACCATAATTATGTGAATTAAAATGTGAAGGGTCTGCCTGCCGTGCTTGCTTTAGTATGCTGGACACAATAATAATGACAATATCATGATCATGATTGGTAAGTAATTTCTTTCGTTTTCTCTAAATACTATTTCTATGTTTCGTCTTACAAATCAGTTTTATATTTGGTTCCTCAACGGAATTATTTCTCTGGTGTATATCTAGCTAAAAATTAGTCATTATATAATAAACCTTCTTGAACTTCAACTGCTTATTACTTTTCATTATACACAGAACAACAACGGATTTAAATTTCTAGAACTTTATCATGTTGTAGTTAGTTAAGTCTTAGCGTTATAATGTCGTACCTACGTTTGATTTTTGATTTGAGTTGACATTGACAACAGTGGTATTTGTATCTATAAAAAAGATGAAAGAAACATGGATGAAATTCTGTTTGACGTCGACAATGTACTACAGATAAATAATATATATACTGTTCCCTGACTTTGTTCCTGTCCCTTTACTCAACCTGGTTTCATCGTTTATTTCAAATGAACAATAATACACAGTGCCATGGTGGCTACACCGTTTTCATTCCTCATGAAAATTGTTTAGTCACCCAGCACAGAACTGTCAAAATTTTTACAATTCCATTTTTCTATTCCTAAATTTAAATTCAAATTCCGTAATCAATCAGCCACTCATTCCAAATCCAAATAATTATCTTTTACTTTTTTTTTTGTGAGAATTTCTTAACCTTCATTTCTTTAAAACCACAACAATTAGTATTCTTACTATTTTATTATATACGTAGTATTTTAAGTATGTATTAAGATAACCAAATTTAATATTATACGAATAACGAACCTTATTTCTTTCCAAATTCATTTCCCTAAAAATCTCCTATGAATATCATATTCAATATTATGTATGTACTTACTTATAGTTAGCAATAATATGTATTACGAATACGAATGCTTTCTTCAATTTAAATTTAAATGCTGTTTATCTCTTGCTCTCTCACTTTCATTCTAATATCTAATCATAACAATATACCTATGTACAATTTATTTATGTCCTTAACTATAAGACCTCAATAATTTTACGTTAGTATATATATTATGTGAATATATATGTATAATTAATTATATATGTACGTCATCGGTGATTTTTTAAGACCTCAAATAAATTGTTGTCCTATAATTTATTTGCATCCCCCTTTTTTGAAGTTCTCCTACTAGTTAATAATTGTTTGTTTAACTCAACTATGTATGTTTCCTTATACATAGGTGTAACTATACATATACATAATTATATATATAAATTACCTAGTCACTTAATTTTTCAATATTAGGCGTACTTACCTATGTAGCGGTGTTTCATTATTAAGGTACAAGTTATATATTTTTATAAGAATCCAGCATACTTTTTACTTTTTTCCCTTCTTAATAGCAGTTCTTCGTACATAATTATATGCAGTCTACAAAAAACGCTTTTTCCATTTTTTTCATTCTCATGCAAAGACAATGAATGGTTAGTTTCTAAAGCTACAGGCTACACGACATATGTACGTAAGTTTATAATGAGTAAGTAAAATTATATGTACACAATTTTTTACACGGATAAACGTGACATTCAAATGCAACCTTATAGTACAGGAACATCTGTTCTGTTGACCTTTCATCCTCTCATTAGGCTCCTTTACCGTCTTGATGTTTTTTCTATCTTTTTCACAATTATATTATTCTTCCTGGAATAAGCACGCTTACTCGCATTACTATTACACTGTCTTTTTTCAAAGATAACATTTGGTTTGATGAGTTCTTTTCTCATATATTAGTTCTCTCTTCAGTACATTTATCGTATTTATACCGGTACTTTATGTTCTCCTTAGTTATTTCTTGCGTCGCACCAGAACTATCCAATAAGTCCCGTCTGAGCTCCGAAAGGTTCTTTCCAGCTCTCGAAGTAGAGTAGTCTTGTTTCAATCAAAGCATTAAATCCTTGGTTCCCAATGAGTAGAGCACTAAATGTTGATTTACCACTCGCGTGATGTTTGCCCAATAATGCAAGTTTGAATCTCTTCATCATCGTACAGAGACGAAATGACGCGAGTTTACAGCAAGAATATTTCCTCCTGATCTTATATTTTAAACTCACGAGGTTTCAAAGCCATTTTCCAGCATTTCCGGCATAGATGTTTTCAACTCATAACCAAAATATTCCAGTTATTTGGCAAGGATAAAGAAAACGCAGACTTCACTATCTTCAGGGGATATTATCAAACTAATTACAAGACGGACTAGTCTTTAAACTAATGCTGAGATAGTGTAATAGAGTTGAAGTAATTTTTGAATATGGACTGGAAGACACGAATTTCGATCATGAGTCTTTGGATCCAAACACAACCATGACAGAGCATTGTAACCTTCCAGGACAAACCTGAAGAAAATAAGGATTGCATGGGATAAGTATTATAAAATGGTTTTAGATTTTTATGAACATAGTATACCCAATGATGACCATTTTTGCTAGAAAAGGTTAAGGCTCATTTATTACCTTAGTACATCGGCAGTGAACTGAGAATCTAACGGATGTTGCTTTGCCGACGACTGCTGTTGAAGCAAATCATCGAGATTATGTAATACACTATGCGAATGAAGGTGCAGGGCAGATTTAAGGAAAACTCCTTGGTCTTTCTCAATGGAACGTTGAGGGCAGGCAGCCCAAAACCAGCATGGCAACTGTCCTGCAGGAGCTGTAGACACAAGGTATCCCAATGCCAGCGGTTGCTGAAGCACTGTCCCTAAGTCATCACTAGAATCTCCTCTTCCACTCGACTGTGTTCAAAACGTAAAATCAAAACATTTCAATACAAGATACAACAGCCAAACAAAACCCCACGTACGTACTACACTACATGCTCCCTTAAGTCGTAACATAAATCAGTGCTAAAATATAACTAGCAGACATATTTTCAATATTGTAAGTATACCCGGCCTTGTCCTCCAGATTGAAACGGAGACTGTCGTCCAGAAGCTCCAACTCCACCTGGACTACCAGGCTGTGACGTGGAGTCCCTTCGCGGACTTCCTACAGGACTTGGAATGCCCGGCGCATTGTCTTCCCAGCTACTGAAAATATCGCCTAGCTGAAGATCCTGTAAAATAGTGATTAATTCTCACAATGACGCTCTGTGACGCATTTTCAACTGTTACATATACTCATATATGTATAGACATTTTGCACACACCCACAATGATTTGAGAGTAACCAAAGCTACTAACCTGAATTCCATCAATGCCATCTGTCATGTCATCGTTGTTAAAAAACAAATCGTCGTCTTCAAGATCAGGGCCGTTGATATGCTCTGCTTGAAAGGCTGTTTGAGAAGACTGAAAATACCCAGAAATAGATTACATTAGATTCTGGTCTTCAATAGCAAGAGGCTGCAAAAATGTGTTTCAAAACGTGCAAATCACCTGTGTTGTGGCAGACGTAGGAAACACCATAATATGAGTACAAGAAATGTCTTGAGGAGTGGACAGCGTCGACGAAGTTCCAGCACTAACATTACTGAATCTTTCATCGGGCGTAAACTGATCAGGCATGAGTCGAAGACAACTATCAGGTTCCAGGGACACAAGACATGCAGACAAAACACAAGGTGTGTCACCAGGATATTGTAAATTATTACACTGACGACACGATTCTTTGAGTTGATTTGAAGCTCGGAGCAAGCTCTTTCTACTTAGTAATGAACTCCATGACTCCAGTTCACCGTGACCAACGCGGCCTAGCCTTCCCACAACCAATCTCCAGGGTGCTACCCCAGAGGACATGATACCAAGTATGAAATCCATTAATTTTTGCAATCCATGCTTTCTTGCTGATGCTTTTCTTCTTTTAGATCGATTGGGCACATAAATACTGATAATGGTCGTTTCTAATAGTTCTCCTCGGTCGTCCGTAGCAGACGCCAACAACCATCGATGGTCTTCGGAAATACAATAAGCTACGTAGAGCACCGACGACGATGGGCTAAAGCCAGGACCGACAGTTAATCCAGCTCCATTACTCACCATACCACCAATAGTGTGACCTTGCATGCTACCCAGCCATTCCACGCCTTCTGAAACCTTCTCTTTGGTAGGAGCAAGCACATACGGAGGGGTATACAATTTGTACGAATTCTTTTTCTTTTCCTTAATAGATTCATAATAAAGATCATTAATGCAACGCCAAAAATTGACATATAATATAGTAATATTCAAGACGAAATCTATTAAAAACTGTAGACAAAAATTCCTTACTATGCTACAACGTTCATCTTTGGCTTTGAGAAACAATTCTGCGGCAGCGGCTGGTCCAAACCCTGTCAAAGATTTGACTGTATTTTGATGAGTTAATAATCTTCGGCACTGAGAGTAAACGGTGAGTGAATGTGCTCGAAGCTGATCATTTCTGAATCGACTATCAAATGAACTGTTACCAAGGGTCATTATATCTTCTAGAGATATCACCTAATAAAATCACATAATAAAATCAGAATTAATTGACATACAAACCAGAATATTAACATGTCACCTCAGGTACAACCTGTACGTCACGTACAATCTTAAAATAAATACGTAAGTATTGATGTTAAAACATTTTCGCCCCACCTGTAGAGTTATATTGTTCCTGATATGCTCTGGCAAGAAATTTAACATCGAAGCAAAACAACGGAGTAAACCCAAATTGGCCATTCTAAATCATCGCAAAACAGAAGCATACCTGATTAATAACAATCCTTTCTAATACTTTTAATAACGACGTTCCTACTCTTAAACAAATCCATGTGAAAATAAGCAGCTACAACTAAACTTACCGATGCAGATCTTTATTATCAGCTCCAAAACCAAATGGTTCAACCAAATACACAACCAGGGCAGGAGGATCTCTTTCATCATCATCAACTGATTCTTGAGTTTGCCCTTCTTTAGAATTATAATCCGATTCTGTCATATACAAATAATGATTAGCATAAAAAAGTGTAAATCATCATCGCCTCGAGGATTCACCAGTATTACAGACCCTGGGAATTATTTAAAATTAATTTGTGCCTACCATATTCATTCTTTGGCGTTGGAGGCCCTTGTGAAGACGAATTCACTGATGCAGGATCGGAACTTGGAGGTGGCATTTTGGGAGATGGAGTTGGTCTTTCCTGTTGAGGTGGACGAGGAAGTTGTGATGAAGATGAATTCGGTGAATCTAACAAACTTTGATCCAGTGAGATCTGAGCCAATTGTGGTGCTAAATAATGTCTGCACACCTATATATGTCAAATCAGAAATCATTATAATGCACATATCGACATATAACCCATAAACAATATAATAACACAAGTAGCAATCTACAATGCAAAAAAGGTGAAACTAACCTGGGCATACAGCCTTAAAGTGGAAGCGGTGGGAATGTCAGGTAGCATAGTAAACCACTCGTCTACAGGTTCTGCGGCTAGCTTTGTCGCAGCACTCCTTCCAACGCGTAGAATACCATCACGTAGTACTTTAGAGATCGGACAATGTCTTCCCAACTGACTCGTCTAAATAGTTGAAGAAACGATTATGTAAACATGAAAACCGTATAGCTGACCAAGTATTATAGTGTGCAATGTAATTTACAGTAAAATGAAAATTGATTAGTTAATAGTATTTTATTACTTCGTAGACAGCAGATAATTCACGGAAGAATGTGCGCACTTTGAGGAGAATGAAATCTGCATCTGGAGCCACTACGATGTAAGCTATATCACGAGGATATGCGTACGGCTCTAATAGAAGTTTTTCCCAAAACTTAATTGCCAACGGGCTAAGAGCGACGAAATCTTTCTCGCATCCAATAAGTATTGAGGGTATTGGCTGAGGCTCACAACGTACGTCCGTACCTGTATTCAAATTTTAGTTCGTTTAGTATTCACGCTAAAAATAAGAAACTAAATAAACTATGACTATGCGCAATGTATAAAATTTACAGTACTAATGCTGCATGTACAGGCGTCGAAGTAAACACATTAATTCAGCTGAACCATACATATATCACTCAAGCATCTGTTAAATATTTAACTTGAAAAGACTGGGAAAAACACTGGAATACCTCGTCCAGCTAAACGATGAAATTGTCTCCATGTTAAGGGACCTGAGACTGTATACTGTGCATCCCACGCTTTTGAATGAACTGCATCCTGTAGGAGGGGGTGCAATGTTCTCATAACTTGCATCACATCCTAAAAATTACACACAAAAAAACGATTACGATATAGTAATTATTTCTAACCATAATGCATATTCCATTCTTGATAGTTACAGTTAGCTAAATCTAGTTAATACGGGTGATTCACATACCTGACTTGATTGCGGACCACGACCCCATAAGTAGGGCCACTTGTGCATAAATTGTATGTTATTTTTGAGTGGCATTGTATCTTCAGGCATTCGAGGGAACCCACTTCTAGCTTCCAACATTACAGTTCTGCCATGCTCCAAAGCCGTAAGGGCAGCCCTATTTCCGTCTAAGTAGTCCAAGTAGTTGAACATTCGTTCCATTAATCTAAAGTGAAAATTTAATGAGAATAAATGTTAAATCCAGCGTAGGCTTGATTACTTTTCATCGAACCTTTCATAACCGAGTTACTGGAATTGTTTATCGTTTTAGTCAGATAGGGGCGAAAGTAGCAATAATTTTTAATCTTCACGTAGATTTCCGCTGAACTATGCACTCATCATTCTACAAATAAAATAAACCAAATGCTGTCGGATGTAAAAAGATATGTTGAAAATTGAATTTACCTATGATTTATCACTTCTCCAGTATAACGAGATGCAGTGCTGCCAAACAAAAGAAGGCATTGTTCCCGTAACATTTCCAGCAAAAAAGGAGGAACATTATCGACAACAGCAGCAGCAGCAGATGCATCTTTGTCAGCAACTAATGCTGCATTGCTAGGATATTTAGGGTCCAGAAGAAGGAAAGATGATTTCTTCCGCTCGTACCATTCATCGGAAGGAAGGGCCAGTGGTGCGAAGGCAGGCGTTGTAATTTCATACTCATCCTCATAAAATAGTCCCGCACGATGCGCCAACCTGATAGAAATCAAGAAGCATTGCTAACCTTAATAATTTACAGAACTCCCCCAAAATTTAGCAAATATGATTATTCTATTCGAAAATTTAGTCAGATAGGGGCGAAAGCATTTGAATATTTAACATCAAGGTTGATCATCAGATGAACTATGCACACATCATCCTAAAGTCATAGTTGGAAATGAATTGTACCACAACGATTTTTAAGTTATACCATATGAGCTGGATTCTTACCTTCGATTGACACTCGCACTGAAACCACAATTACAACGCACAGGATCCTCTTCGGGCGACGGATCAGGAATATAAATGCCAACCTCTGAGCCCCGAATATTACCCACTACTTTAACTCCAGCATTACAAACGCACATAGTACAACTGGCGAAGTTGTGATCCCGGAATAGGTTGATCACAGAATCCGACAGGGAAAGATTTACAACTAAAGCATGAGCCTCTGGTCCACGTGACCCGTACACTTGATGGTGTCCCGTCTGAGGACCATGCGATCCATGTGGCGGTTGTACGACTGAACTCTGTCCATGTCTCAGGTACATATTTACAGAAGGTGGACTTCCTAATTCAGATGGTGGACCTAATAAGAATACATAAACAGTCAATACATACCTTCACACCACAAACCTACTACTGTGTCACTATAGCGAGCTGCGACGCGAATTACTAAAAGTTTCATATGTATGAATTTGAGCGTGTAGAGCCTCAGTGATAATTATTGTTTAAAAAACTTAAAAACCACATAAAAAAACTACACTAGGTGTTCCCATATCGTCGGTGAAGAGTTATTTTGACGTAAGTCCAGTCCACAGCTAAAATCATTCTGTCGCAAGTCCACCGGATTCTTAAAAATCACTGTGTCGTACGTTCATTCAAATGGCTGCACCAACAGTTATTAAATCGATGGACTTGCGACAGAATGACTTTAGCTATGAACTGGACTAACGCCACAATGACTCTTCACCGACGACATGTAACTTATAAACAGAACCCAGCATACTTTAATGTTACCTATACATAAATTATTTCACAATGTCAAAAACTGATAATCGCTAAACTGTAGTGTTTTGCCTAGGACCTCCATACTGGCTTTTGTGTATGTCGATCTTGAATACATATGCGATTACTAGTAAGACCTATCATTACAACCACGCTACCACTCATCCAATAAAGTCTTGCGTTAGGCACATAAGTAATATGTAGGTACATTCAAAACAATGTGTCTAACAAATAATACAATACAAGTATAAGTATAAGAGTTAGAGTTATGAAGTTACTACCTCTTATAGAACTTGGAACAGGAGAAATCGGAGACAAGCCAGGCCTTAGATGAAGTTGACCAGTTAGGGTTGGCCCACAAATAGGATGTTGATGTTGAAGAGGAGGTCCTGTATGTGTGGGCGGTGGAGGATTATTTTGTTGTTGCTGTTGTTGCTGGGGCGGTGGTACATTGAACTGCCATGTGGGGGTGTAAGTAGAATTGATAGGGATATTTAGCGGAGGAAGCTGTTGGCTGGGTAAGACGGGTAAAGGTGCATACTTGGAAGATCCAATCATTTTGTACAAACTGGGTGGCTTATATACAAATGACCAGTCTAGTGAATGAACTCGAGCATGCGGCTGATTTCCACTTCCTCTTAAATACATGGAATTAGAATCGACTCCCCGTACCTCCATAGGTTCATCTGGTGGACTCCCCAAACCTGGGTAGCTATCTTGTGCCCTTCGTATGCAGTGATCACTTATTCCATCCATAGATGGAGTTTCAGGCTGAAGGCCACAAGGGGAAGATATTGGATTATGCTCATGTGATGGTGGGGTTGGGAACATTTTTGATAATTCTTCTGGACGCAAGCTACTCAATCCTGGTTTGGATTTTATTGCAGATAATCCCGTTTCTTCAATACTACTCGCTGGTTTATTTGAACCCGGGGGTGTTGGCGCTTGAAACTATAAGGAAACAAGAATATTTTCATCAATTCAAAACAAACACCGTAAATAATGCAACGGTTCGCTTCACTGCTTTAGCTACACTAAAAAACACACCCTTTGTGCGTGACTTCATTTCTTCTGAAACCCTTTGGTCTCCGAACTATCATCATTTGCTTAAGCCAGACATTAAAAATATCCCGACCTGCAATTCATAAGGGTATAAAAACAGTATTACTAACCGTTTCATCACTTGACGTATCGGAATTGTCAAAAATTTGTTCCAAATCACGTATTGACGGTTGCATTCCTTCGTTTGTAAAGAGATTTCTTGCTCCTGACTTGCTGCCATTGATCATTTCTGAGGGAAAGTACGGACTTTTTTCCTCTTCCTGCTCAAAACAAGAGACAATGTCAGACATTAATATTAAAACTATCTTTAGAAGGTAACGAATTCATCTATCTCCTTCTAATAACCATACAAATCAAGTCAGATAGGGGCGAAAGCATTTGAAAATAACGTCATCGAAATCAGTTGAACTATGCACGCATCATTCTTGATACACAATTTAGATTACAACTACACATAACGTTCAGGTAGTTATAGCACATGCAATAGATAAGAGTATTTATAAGGAGAAAACTGCATGGTTATCATACCTTTATACCCTCCTTTCTTCTGAGACTTTCCATATTAACTGCTGGGGGCTGATGATTTTCATCATCAAACTCATAAGGATCACTTGGTCTTTTCCCCATATGAGGCCTATCATGTGGTCCGTTGGCTAAAGCAGAAGGCGGTAAATCCGGAATTTTCTTCATTCCCAAGCCCCAACTGTACATCGTGGCCTTTATTTGCCCATCATTCGTTTTCATACGCTTGACAGGAAAGTTTAACCTACAAATTAAAACATCATATTTACGTACTTTCTAAACACATCATTAAAGTAACACAATAATACAGTAATAGTAAGTGGTAGTTAGTATAGTACCAGTTAATACAGTAATAAGATAATACACATGCTTAAAAAATTTGATTTTATACCATGCTTGCATAGCGGAGTAATCGTAAATGACTTCAGAAGGTTGGCTACAATCTTCTTCTGCTAAGAGATGTTCATACTCCTTGCTAGGCAAGATTGGTCGTCGTATGCTTTTACTTGTCCAGCACATGGACTGGGGTTGAACGCAGTGACTTTCATCGTTAGTATTGTTGATTCCATTCATCGTTGTACTTTGGCTCATTTGAATTTCATTTCCACCACCACTCACATTGCTGTTATTGTTATTATTTGCTTGTTCTACGCTTTCTGGTTTAGCACCATCAAAACTACCGCTTCCAACAAGCGGCGAGAATACCTGGAGAAAATTAAATTGTAATGAGAATTGAGGAAATGCTAACACCGCAATATACAGTACTCAAATGCAGAATGGACATGTAATAATCTTAGTCTAAAAAGAAGTCAGAAACGAACCACCACCGGCGTACCTGGTTCGAGAGAGATGAAACAGATTTGGGAGCAACATTATCCGGAGTGGCAGCAGGTGGTTTGTCACTTGTTGGTTGAGGACTAAGTGTAGGCATTGGAGGTTCTTGTTGAGGAACAGATGCAGGTTGAGACTGAGACCTAGGTGTAGCTAAAGGAGAAGGTGCTATAGAAGCTGGAGAAGGTGCTACTCCTTCACTTCCAATACCACCCGGTGCTGAAATACTAGCTGGCCCTGCTTTGTACGATGGTGGTCCTCCAAGAGGAGTACCAGGCATTCCAGTGATTCTAGAAATTATTCATATTAAATGTTTATTACTTTTAACGACGCTTATCATGTGGTATATAAACGGCAATATTATTTTAAACAAGAGTTAGTGAGAAGCGCTATTGCAGCATACCATAAATTCTAACAACAAAAGGTAAAAAAAATATGTAAATAAAGCAAACATCCATGTGCGTTAAATGGGAGATGGAACAAGTATATGATTGATTGAATTATTGCTGGTGGTGCAACAGTAGAAATATTGTTTGGAGGTCAAAAAGTTAAGCGCGTGTTGCATATATACTCCCTCAGCCCAATAAAAGGTTTGTAAGTGATTACTGTCATGGCAATCACTAACCTGTTACTCGATGAGTTATTATTGAGGTTTTGACTGTCAGTTCCTTTAACAGAACCATTGCTGGTGGTCTGACAACTACTCGAGTTGTTAGCCGAGGTGTCTTCGGCCAAGTCCCACAAACTTCCCCAGCTGTCCAGTTGAGACATTAGCTGGGGATTCCTTCTGTGGTATGAATTCCTTTTCACCTTTGTACCTCCCTTTGTACTCTGACTACTCATCGATATGCTCCCAAGACCATGATTCCCTCTCGCTCCCGACAAACGATTACATCTGTGGTTGTCAACCAAAATCAACAAAAGAACAAAACTAACAAAATTCAAAATCTAGACCTAAAAACAACTTACTAATGTGTAAATACTACCTATGCGATTGCCTATTACTTTTACACGCCAACAGCGCCTCAATTGTTTTTTCAATACAAAAAATAAAATGGCAAGCAAATTTTACTGTATTTAGGAATTCTCTTACTTTGAGCAAGTGCACACAGATTTTTTGGTGGGATCTACGAAATCCCATTGACCCACTGTATCCGGATTATTCCCAGTACTACTTGACGGTGTACCAGGTCCACATGAGGTAGCAGTATTCCCAGATTGTTGCTGCTCAAAATTTCCTTTTGATGAGCATAATATGCTTTCTTGCCACACTCTTTCAGGTAGCAAGCCTTCAACTTTCTCAACCTATGGAAACAGTATACACATTACACAATATTCAATAAAAAAGATTGTGGGCCGACTCATCTGTATAGATCGTCATTTCTCGGGGTAGAAAAAAAAACTTACTTCTTCAGTGGAAGCCATGGACCCCTGAGGTTTACCAGGTGAAGGCCCAGTTGGAAAAGCTGCAGATTCTGAGTCTGTCATGAAAGGTGTTCGACTTTTAGGTGCAGTTGCATTCGTGTAACTATTGTTAGGTTGAACTGACGAGTTTGGAGGGGTTTCCACACGTGGAAGGGTATTTAAATCAGTGCATAGTACGTAGCAGGAAGGGTAACGCATAAGAACACCGCCTACCCTTACTTCTAAAACTGGTGGAATACAGGATGTTGACGGAATTGGTGATGATGATGACGACGGTGGTGTGGGTGACGAAGAAGCTCCCGATGTTGGATTCACAGAATGAGGAGAGGAATGCGGTGCAGGAGGCATGGTAGTATCGTACAAAGGGGACTTCAATGCAGCTTCGACGGGATAAAAATGCTTCCATTCTTCTAATATCTTGTGAGTTCCTGGTTCATTCATTCTGTATCCAACCCCGGTCAAAGTACCCGCAAGACCATGGGGAGCAAGGATTACTGCGTTCAAGCATGTTCCCAAATAAGTTATTATAATGATCTTGGCCCAATGGGCTTTTAATAATTTGCTGTATATTCAACGTTCAAAAGAATAAAACACTGAATTCTTACCTGGAAACGTCTGGCTCTGGCAAGCCGCGAGGTGATGCTTAGTGATTCTTCGTATAGCTGGATGTTGACGAACATCAACACTCATGCACACAGTACTTTCACCATGAACAAAAAATGCAAATGAGAAAGAGAGTTGCATGGGGAAACTGCAATGCCAACCAAACAACATACAATGAGCACCCAATTTTCTAATCTTTGTTGCAATTTATGTTTTTTTTGTTGCCTTGTTCTACGACTCTTACCTCTTTAAGCCTAACCTTTGGTTATCGTCACACGGTTGAATAAACCATTTATCTATCCGTACAAAATCCCGAGCCAACAGACATCTGCATAGTTTTAAATCAATATTCATTAAGACAATCGCCACACAATAATTCGATTTTATAATATATACTACAAACACAAACACTACGTAAAAGTAATGCAATTGAAAAAACAAACCTTTCGATTAAATTATGCAAAGCTTTAAAAAGTAGTGTTCGGCATTCATACGATAACCCACTTTCCCAAGAACCTTGATCCGAATCTGCACAAACAAATAAGTTTCATTAGAAAATTCATTACTTTCGCATGATTTCCGCTCACAGTCATCGTATGTCTTGAAGAACAGGACTACTGCAGAAATTGCAAAACAAATAAATCAATCGATAAATCTGAATTTAAACGCAAAGTATCGGTTCTAATTCCAACGGAATCAACTGACTTCACTTTCTCTTACTTTCTACCTATTTAAATTTTCACAATAATGTGTCCAAATTCCGAATGTGGAAGAGGTATACATTTTATGCACTTCGTATGGAATTTCTCCCGAACATGTATCGGTATGTACTAACATATATAGGTGTGGATATACATTCCGTATAAACAATATATGCTTCCTGTTCAAAATAAAATAAGTGGAATGTTGTTGTTGTTACCACCTAACAGCAACAGCTCAGCATACATACTGCGATGAAGTACGGACAGTTTCTGTATATCCCGCTCCCTACAGATCCGAAGCCTAACGTACTGCACATACTGATACAAACTACAACTGTCACATTAAGACAGAATGCGATGAAGCAACTGGTAGATTTGGCTGAATTCAATATACTAGCGTCACACGTAACAGTGCCGTAACACTGTGCTAATAAACTTTTGAAATCAATCAGATAATACAAATAAACGAGGACATAATAACGCCAGTTTGTAAATATAATTTATTATTTGTAAATAAATTCCTGTGAATAATAGTGTAGTAGTTCAGAGGGTCCTTGATTTCTCCAATCTCCGCCAAGGGAGTATTATGATGTAATTAGTAATGATAGGGCGCAAAATTTAATTGCAATTAAAACTTGGAAGGCCTGGATTTATAATTTAATGACAGCTAAATCGAACCAAGTTTTAATACATGTATACCTATTCATAATAATACATACAAGAAGACATGAAAAAAGTGAGATCTAGAGAAAGCGATATGAGTCCACGAAGAGCGGAGAAATCCTATCGTGTACTCAATGAACCGAGCGACGGCGGAAGACGACGTATACTAAACGAAAGAAGAGAAGAACCATTTGTGCATAGTACACACAGACGTAGAGTGCACTTTTGGTTGTCCCGAAAGTTACCCGCATGCTTCCTCTTCCCACCGAAATACATATGCTGCTGCTTTCTTGCTTTCCTTTGGATTCCTATGTAGTGCAGCACGAGAAAATCTATACGTACGCAACCATTGATTTTTTGATCGACTCCCTTCACAACCTCCACAAGTGCTACCCAAGGTACACATAATAATATATTACACTGAACTAACATTAAGACTATCAAATTCGACCCAGTAGTGCTGTCAGAAAGGCGCAAACTATAGTCAACCAAACCACTGCATGAAACTTTACTAATTATCATCTGTATGACCCCGACTTTAATCATACGTCACTATTGTTGCTACAACGAATACATTTCCGATAACATTTTACGATTAACCTACAACAGTGTGGAAAAGAAATTCTAAAACAAATGCATGCCTGTGCAAAACAAGCTGTATCAGGACTGAGTATTGAATTGAATGCTTTCTATATCTGCTTAATTAAAGAGATAGTTAATAATTTTAAAGCCTTGTGACAATGCAATTTTAAACTGATGGACATAAATGCAATTGATCACAACTCGTATGCCTACATAGCTGTTATATGAGTACATTAGTAACACAGGTCATTTAACTTTTGGCGAATCATAGAAATAGGCGCGAATAGAAACGCTGAATGCTGGGCAGCATTATAAATTGCATTATTGTGTAAAGTACGTTACTTCTAGATTACGTGCGTTAACAAAAAATTGCAAAGAAAATTAGCCTCACCTGGTTTTAGAAGCTGCGGAGAAACCAATGTGGATAGTTCGGGTTCTTCCCCATACCAAAAAATCCAAAGCTCTTTCGGTCCATTCAATGAAGGGTTATTACTATACATCTGATTATGCATTGACGTGGGTGGTTGCGGGATACCGTGACTATGAGGGTGATGTGAATGATTTTGTGGTCCATTTGAGGGATAAGGTGGTGGGACATTCATACGAGAACCCAAATGACTTGGGCCCATAGTCATTCCCATATGAGGAGACATTAAATGCGACTGCAAGTGATGAGGTTGCATGTGCATCTGTGAAGTTGGCGTATTCGGTACTGACGACCCTCCTGGTGTTTGGGGATGATGATGCATAAATTGCGGGGTTGGAGGTGCTGCCGGATGAAATGGATCGTTTGGATTTAATCCCGTTTGCTGTTGTTGCATCTTTACAGTATTTGGTGATTTTCGCCACACGCATAAAATATCGGCGGCCAGACAACGAGCAAATGAGGATAGGACGGGGTCGTCTAGTGGCCCGTAAGAATGGTGTCCATGGCCCGACCCCATTAAACCGTCGGACACTAAGCGACGCCATTTTATCCCGCACAGGTCAGTCTATAAAAATAATGTAATTAACATACTTGTTACATCACGCTCTCATTATATTCTGCGAATGATTCGTACTTGGTAAACATATTAATGACACAACTACAATAATAACGTTACGCTACTATTTGCTTTAAATATCCAACGTTTGATACATGAAGAAATATTATAATATTAGCCAACAAAATATAAACTAGCAGCAAGAAAATACTTGCTGAAAGATGTAAAGTTTAGTATCTACTAACTGTGAAAATTTCCACAGATTCACCTACGAAAATTGTACAGCGGCGAAGTAAAATTTGATTTAAGAAACTTTCAAATCTTCACACCCTAGCAATGCAATGGCAACAAATAGTACCATGCAAAGCAAATATTCTTAGTCATAATTAATTTGATTGGTACGTACAAGATTGTTTATCTCAAATCCACATATATCTTTTCTATACACCGTACACCGTAAATTTAAAATATTTTAATCGAGAATTCACTAATTTTCTACTTCCTTTGACCAGTAAAAACGCTATGTCTCGTCTCAATAAATACATACGTAAGGTAGGTTTTAAATCATTCTACTGACTTGGAATTTTACTATTTTTACTTTATAACTTCACATTTTTGATTTTATAAATCTTGAGGAAGCCTTCCCTATTATTAATGGCACTATTAAAAATAAACACCGTCCATTCATTGTAAAGTTCTGTAGGGTTTTCCAGTCTGACAAATAGAACTGGAAATATAAAAATCTATACATACATAATATATTGCATTAATTGACAGTTTAGGGAAACAACTGAAGCTCATACTTGAGTATCTTCTACAAAAACAAAACAAACCGTTATAATTATTTTATTACCTCATATGACCTACAGCTTGACTACTTCTGTCAGATTTAAACTAGCAAAACCTACAATAGTATTGTTTGTAGACATAATAATTGCGTTCGTTGCTCATTATTACAACAATACTTATGACTTAGTCATAATAAGCTGAAGTCTATTTGTGTACATTGATTGCTTGCTGTACATGAATAAGAAAAGTTGCCTTTTGGAAATAAACAATCTTCCTTATTCTAATAGTAAATACAACCAATGCCAAATGAAAATTGTAAACTGTCCGTTTAAAAATAATTTTAAAGTTCTCCTTTTAATAAAAATCGACATATCTAAATGTAAGAGTGAATACATTTTTAATTTGCAAATGTCATTCATTAGATTTTGAGACTTTTGAACATTGTCCTATTATTAGTACAGACGTAGAAATAGACAAGTCAAAAGACAAGACAACCAAAAATCAACATGATATTAATGATACGCTACATTCTAGATTACACTACATTGGCTTATACGGGGAAGTGGATTATTATTACGGGGTAAAAATTTGACCCTTGAGTACTTACCAGTGCGAAGAAATTACTGTGACAATCCTCGAGTGTAGCTCCGTTATTGGGGTTAGTCATGGTAGCTGACCCTCACCTGGCTCCTGTGTCACTTGGCATGGCCCTAAATGACTCCTACAACACGAGGAAACCCGAGAAATCAGCACGAGCACAAGGATTTTCACCTTTCAATGGCGACGAAGATGGCTGATGGGAGACAACAAGCTCCCGCACTCCCTCACCACTCATTGGCTCCACATACGTTGCCTCTCATCCTCCGCCCTTCACTCGCCGACTTCTACCACTGCAACTCTCTACACTATAACACAGCCACACAACCTCCGTCCAACATTTACCTACTTTCCGTCCTTTCTCACGTATACCAATCTCACGTATAGCCAAATGCCCCAAATCTATGTCTACGTCCAACAACTCCAAACTCGACTACTGTCTACTTCTTCAAACTTCACCAGCAACCACCACAAGCACAGCAGCAGCAGCCTCATAGCACAAGTGCAGTGTTCTTCCACTCACTTCAAACTTCTCCAACCGCCACAAGCACAATCATAGCACAGTCCCACGTCAACTGCTCACTGTTCTTCCCCTCACACACACGTTCTGCCGATCCACCTTTCTGGTCCCATGTTATGTCATGTCTCTAAACTACTACATCAATCCAGGCGAGTAATCAGGAAACTGCTCCTACGATTCGTATCAGGCACGCAGTTTCTACACAAACCTAATAACGATTGTGAAATTACCCACGTTAACGTGTTACATTATTAGAAAATTCCACATCCAAAAAATAAAGAAAATGCACTTTTTCCCCCGATCTGATCCGGTCTGCACTTTTAAATTGTTTTTTAGCTTATCTTTATTTCTTACCAACAGTTAGGGATTTCCAAAATCTTCTGAGGGAGACGACGGCACACTCTAATAAAACTGCTGTAGGACAAACTGTGAGCAATACTCGCTGAGTTCGTTCTGGATTATTTCTTTACTGGTGCAATTAATAACGTAAGACGTAAGAGAAGGGGGGTAATCCGTATACTGGTACGCAAAACTGGTGCTCTTTCCTATTCTTCAATAGCGAAATTCAAACAATCCTGGTGGAGCCCTTTTGCATCCCCTCATCGTGGTTTTTACTTCACGTTCTGCCTTCTACTGCTAACAACAACAACAACTACTACCGTAATTAAACTAGTTTAAGGCTCATCATTTGAATTTGGAGCACCACTGTTCTATTTCGGTTTCCGGTGTACGGTACATCCAGAATCGGGTAATTTATGAAGTTGAGGGCTTAAAAGCGTGATTCTCTTCTCGTTTGGGTGGTTCTTTCGGAAGTAATTCTGATTCTCAGGTAACATACAGCTAATCAATATTTGTTTTGACTTTAAGATTTCATAGGGCATAGGGCATGGGGTTTGAATATTATGTTAAT